>JBAIZL010000005.1:10778384-11050884 GCA_036971475.1 Prosapia bicincta
ACTACATCCCTCAAAGATCCAGGAGAACGCTAACCTGGGCCGATGAGCCTCATGTACCTCGCCTATGAGCCCCTATAAAGGACAATCATCAAAAAGCTCCCCTCAACTAAGTTCAAGCCATAACCAAATCTGAAAAAAAACAATAAAATCCATAATAACTTGCACCTCTTAAACAACCAAGAGCAAAATCTAGATGTAAATAGGCCATCACGAAGGTCTCTAAAGGGATTGGTCGGAAACCAGCCTATGTCACTATAAAGCCACGTGAATATTTATGTAGCTGTAAATGTATATATATATGTTATACTACTGGAACAAAAAAGAACAAACTTTAATACTTTATGTAGAACGCGAGATAATTATTTTCCTTAACTTTGTAAATTATGTTAAATTTAAAACTATTTACACTTGTAATTGTTACGTTGTACATCTTGAAGTATTTATCAATATACTGGAACAAATTTTACTATAAGTCTTTTATTATTAAAAATTAAACCTTTCTAACTATATTCCAAATTGTTTATGTTATAATTGAACATAATAATATACAATATTTAAAACATTAGGCATTATTTTATATTTTTAGTTTTCTTTTTTTTTAATAGCCTATTAGTTAAACTTACGTTTGTTATATTATTGAGTAATATTAATAATTTTAACATAGTAAAAAGAACTATCAAAGAATAATATTAACTAAAACAATTCTTACAATCAAAAATATTTAAAAGAAAAAAACAAATTCATTAGAAGCTACGCCAGCAGAATCTGGTTTTCTGAAACAGCTCACATCCAAACACTATCCACGCTAAATTTTGCTTATTTCTACAAAGTACATCTTGTTTCAAATAAATAGCTATTAAACAAAGTAATCATTGAAATACGATACAATAAAAAATTATAAAAATCATCAAACACCTCCTTTTGCAAAATGTCACAAATCCAAAAAATTACTATCCATGCCCAGTATTGCTTATATCTGCGATCAAAGATGAGTTTAATTAATTTCTATATAATTTATTTAACACAACAATTCATTTCTCATCACATTGGCTGAATACGTATTAGTATTATAAATAAATATTAGTATTTTGGAGAATTAAAACTATATTCTTAGTTTTAGTAGTAAACGACGTATTTTACACCTGACTGAAAAATCAAGTGTTGCCAAAATTTAGGAGTAAGGATGTCTATAACTACATTTCTCTTGTTATTATATTTCTTTCAAGATTTAAATTTGATTTCCTAAATACCTAAATCTACATGTACACAATGAGCACTCTTTAAATTTTGAATACATTCAAGTAATTAAGAAAACTTGAATCACTTCTTTAGCAAATTTGTGTTTTTTCAGTGTTGGAATTCCTTAGAATGTACTTCATAAAATTTTCCTTCTGGGCTATAATATTCATTTTTGTTGTTGTAGTTAAAACTTAAATTTACTACTATATTGAGTTATAGAAATAAAATATAGGCAGTTAATAAATATTCTATTTAAAATTAAACTAAATGAGATAAAATTACATATTTGCAGTTGTATGTGTTCGTTGGTTTACACGGTAAGAGTAACAGTTACGAAATCTAACAAACTTATGTCCCTACCACATCCCGCATGACAATTCCACGCGGACCTGTGCAGCTCATACAACTCAGTTTATATTTGCACTGGACGAGCTGAACAATTGTATTAAATTTATTATTAATACGAAACATAACACACTTTTAAGAAATTTTGGAACTGCTTGGCTACCAGTAGTCAAGCGCAGAATATATCTCAATATTATTAGAAAATATGAATCCATATTTAACACTTTATTGTAGACCGCTGAATCATTATTTCTTTATTTTTGTAAATAATGATGAATGAAAAACTATTTACACTCTCCACTATTGTCTAGCATTTCTTGTAGTATTTATCAATTTACTTGAAAAAATTCTCCTTAAAATAGTCTACTTATTATTAATGAAAATGAACATTTTATTTCAAAACATTTATAAAATAATTGAACATAATAATATATACTACTTAACAGAATAATAAATATTATTTTATGTTTTTGGTTTTTCTATTAAATAGCCTATATTAAAACTAGTGTTATAATAGTACATTTAACATTACAATAACAATTTTCTAGGAATAATATTCTGTAAGACAATAAAAATATCTAGAATTTAAAAAAAATTTTGAACCTATGGCTTTATTCTTAACTTTGTAATTTTAGTTATTATTTTATTACTATTCATTATTAGTAGTAGTAGAAGTATATTTATTTTAATATTTGCACTGAACTCATTGAATGTTTTTTCTATCTATTTACTGACGAAATTTTAAATAAATTTTCAATATTTATAAAAGTTGTGCTATTTATAAAACCATATTCTATTGTAATTTAAATATTGTATTGTTGTTTACAATAAGAATAAGAGTTTGAACTTCAAGTGTTATTTTTTTTATTCATAATTCAATTGGAGTAGAAATCACAGCAAAAAATGACTCTCAGAAATGAGTCTGTCAGCTTTTGATTCACATTCACAAATAATCAAGGTATTGTAGCAGTTATTGTAATATTTAGAACAGACCAACAGAATCATTATCCAATATAGTCACATATTCAAAGTTTAGATAATGTTTTGATGTCCAGTTTGCTACATTATATAGAGCAGCGGTTCTCAACCTGGGGGGCGCGCCCCCCTGGGGGGGCGTAGAAGAATTCCAGGGGAGGCGTCAACAAATTTTTAAAAAAATTGAATTTGATGTTGGACACAAACACACAATCATTGAAATTTCTTTATAGCTTAGTAGAGCTATAAAGCTCTATTTCTTTACTCAACGAACTTTTCTTCCTTTCCAAAATCTCGTCGATGATACCCAAAGTCTTCCAAAAGACCTAGTAAATGAAATGAAGGACCTAATATCTGAGCATTTGTTGTCTCTGAAGAACAAAATCTGAGTCTATTTCCCAGATATAAGCTCGGAAAACTGGGAATTCAAGTTAACAAGAGACCCCTTTCAAATCAACATTGATATACCTCCTGATCACATTCAAGAACAAACAATTTGACTTGCAATGTGATTCCAAAGCTAAATTGGATTTCCCAAACATGGATCTCGAAGATTTCTGGCTACTATATCTTCCTGTTTACCCAGAAGTAGCAATGGAGGCAGTCAAGTTGCTTGTACAATTTTCATCAACTTATCTATGCGAGACAGGATTTTCAGCCCTGGCTAATATAAAATCTAAATATCGAGCCAGACTAGATGTGGAAAGTGACCTGCGGTGTTCTTTGTCAAAATTTCATCCAAACATACAAAAAATAGTTAACGAGAAACAGTACCAGCTCTCACACTAGCACTACAAAATTAGCGAACATTTTTCTGGTTATTACTTAAACATATTGTAAGTAAATTTATCATATATAAGTCTAAATTAACTTAATCCGTGAAGGGAGGCGTGACCTCACACCAAAGTGTGAAGGGGGGCTCAGAGCCTAAAAGGTTGAGAACCCCTGATATAGAGGCTAATAGATACATTTTCCCAAAATTTTCAATTAATTGAATGAATCATTCAAACGTTTCTAAAAATTGTATTGTTCCTACGTTTTATATTAAAAATGTTATCAATATATATTTTAAGATAGCGATTTAGTGCCAGAAAACAATTTACTATATATATGACACTCCTAAATATAATAGGACACAGTCAAACTGGGCCTACAGTCAAAACATCCCTAGGCGGATTAACGTCAACCCTCAATTGGTCGGGGTTGAATTGGGCCCTTGGTCAGTCGGGCAACATTAGTTTTGTTAAGTGATCAGACAATCGTTTTTATTTTAATGTACGATAGAATTCAAAACTAAAACCTAATGGAAGCAAATGAATACAATAAAACTTTACTGAAACATAAAGAAATATAAAATTGATTAAAAATACTGTACTTTCTTCTTCTAATTATTATTTAAACTTACTAATAATCCTACTCAATAACGTAGTGCTCGCCGGGTCAAGCGAGCATCCCATTACGTGTCTGTTTTTTTTTCAACCTGTGACGGGGACCTACTGAACCGTTCTAATGGTCCCCTGGCAATGTGATCATTTTATGGTATTAAGTTCTTCGTCGTAGTCTTTCTGTAGCATTGGTATATTGACTAGGCGGTGTAACATATGATTAAATGCAGCGTGTTTGTGTTGTGTAGAGTGATTAGATTATTACGTATGACAATATCGGTAGTTGTTGGTTTTATGTATATTTTGAAATTATGTCTGGTGTTGTGTTTGGTGATGGTAAGGTCTAGAAAGTTTATTTTATTGTTTTCTTCTAATTCGAGGGTAAATGTGAGGTTTTGGTGTAAGGTATTAATGTAATTGTTTAGTATCACATATCTATGTGATAGTATGTAATTGTTTGATTTGCCGAATGGTAGAAGCAAGGCCTACCAATGGGTTCACCGATTTCAAGCAATCTCGCAGAAATATTCCTACAACACATCCAAACACGCTGATAATATAATATATTGGCACAGATATGTAGACAACGTTATAATACTATACCGAGAAAACATAAGACAATGCCAACAACTCCAAAATATATAAACAAAATAAACAAAAATATCCAGGTCACTGCACAATTTGAAAAGAACAAAACATTGAATTTCTTAGATAACACTAAACGAAAAATCAAAACAAACATGAATTTAACATAAACCGCAAACCGACCATAACAAACGCACTGATATACATCGAACCACCCAATACAACATAAACATGCAGCGTTCAGATAATTACTACATAGACTAAACAAGATACCTATGAACACAAATAACTACGCGGAGAAACTAAACACAATCAAATATTTAGCTCACAAAAACGGATATGACAACTATTTAATAGAAGGTCTTCTATGTAAACAATAATATCTGAAGAATGTTAATTAAATGTTATTGTTTGTAATATGTCTGTTAGCTGATGGTATTTTGTAATCATAGGGTTGTTTTTTTATTACATGTTATCATTTAAATTTAAGGCAATTATATTTTGTTTTTTAATATAGGTGGCACTTTTAAAACAATAAAAGGACTTATTTGTTTTTCTCTAGTTTTATAAACTCACTAGAATGTTTACAACTGGATTTATCTCCCTAACTTGCCTACAAAGAAATATACCGAGAAAAATATAGCCAACTACATTTTTACAGTAGATGGATGATGATGCATCCGTAATAGAAATAAAACTATGTTATATTTATATATATATATATATATATATATATATATATATATATATATATATATATATATGAAGTTGATATATTACTATTGTAAATACTTTCATCCACCACTAATTTTACCTTGTATGATGAGGAGCCTTTCGGTCACTTGACCATTGTCGAATCACTTAATTCGGCTATTTTTGTTGCTTTATTGATAATTGTGTTTTGTTTATTTCTTAAGTGTAATTTAAGTGCTATTAAAGTGCTTCTTAAGTGTTATTTCTTTAGCGTATTTAGGTGTGATATTAAGTGCTATGTATTGTTTATTAAAATTTATTCTGTTGATGCAATTTTCGAGTTTGATTTTGAGGTTAAGATATTTCCTGTAGAGTTGTTTACCTTGGTAGGGGTTATATATATATATATATTATATTTATATTATAAATTAATATATTTAATATATATATATATATATATATATATATATATATATATATATAGAGAGAGAGAGAGAGAGAGAGAGAGAGAGAGATGGATTGATAGATAGATAGATAAATGTACTAGCACTAGTATACACGTCGAGCGATGCTGGATATTAGATCCGAGGAAAGTGAAGCAAACTTATTATGGAATAATTTTTTTAATAAAACAAAACCGATTTAAAATACCTGAATATATAACTTGTACTTACTAAAAAGTAAAATGTAGTTTTACAATAACGAAAACATAATTTATCATAAGCCTATTTCCCACAAAGGTTTGTAGTCGGCGTTGAATTTTGTACTTGGACTCATATTTAACATGCTAAACGTGACACTAAACGTAATAAATGTTGTAGCGTAAATGAATAGATAGAAGTGCTCAAAAGAAATTTCGCCGATTGTAGGGGAGCTCAAGATTTAATATTTTATGTAACCATGATGAGAATGCATAATAAAGAACATCCTATTGATTTGTTTAAATAGACTGTATGAAGACAAGGTAACTGGTTTAACAGCGTGTTAATTAGATGGTTTTAAAGACAAGCTCTTGGAACAGCTTATATCTCAACTTGATTTAACATTAGTAAGAACATTGTGTCTAGGCTCCCAAACCCACTTGGCGAATATTTGCACAGTTATTTCTAATAAAATCTCGAGATGAAGTTAGAATTAGATTAATGAATGACTGTAGTGTTATAATAAACAAATTAAAATTGAAAGTAAATAGAGTTCTTACCAAGTGTTTGAAAATCCGAAATTTAACTCTCAAAACTTTCAACAATTTCGACTTAAAACTATGAGCAATACAATTCACAAAACTATCGACAATTTTAAAAACATGTCCAAACTATCAACAACCTCAAGACCACAAAATTACCAACACCTTTCTAGGGTACAACATTTTCAAAAGCAATGTCCCAACAATTATCAACCAACTAATGAAACAGTTTCTATCATAACAGTTTGCTCTAATCCTAGACAGACTCAAGATATGACAGAAATTGCAAAACCATATTGACGAAATAACTCATTTACAAAATCAAGTGAAACAATCAACACATCAGATGAATAACTTTTTAGACTGAAGGTGGCCTCCGCCCAAAGTCCAAATTACGATGCAACGGATTTCAATTAATCGAGATCTTCCATATTTTTCTGCTAGTAAATGTAGGACAAGGTTAATAGATACAGGATCCGGAGAAATATGTAAACCTTAACATAATAATAGCTAAATATCTCCTTACCAGGAGGAACTTACTGTTGAACGCCAGCTGGAGTAAAACACGGATCACAATACGTTTACTGTGACTTGGTAAATGTATTTGGAGTAGAGAATATAATTTAATTATATTTATTTTAGTTCTAAGAGAAATATAACATTTTATTAGAGCATGAATCATTTCAAGAATTAAATGCAAAAATAAATTCTCCAAAAAAAAAAAACAGAACGTTACAAGAATAAATTTAAACAAACACTTGGATTAACTAAGGACGTTAAGATAAAAAAGAGAATGTGATGTGAGAACTACTAATGAAGTTGCCTACAAAAGAAAATTATGATACTACCTATGTAAAATAGTATAAAGATAATTTAATTGAACTAAAAGAGTCAATAGTTTAATGTAGACATTTTAAAGCGAATTTGGTATATACTAAAGAAGGCGTCATTTATAGTACCCCCCCCCCTTTGAGGTATATAAAATCAATCTGTATAGGAATTTACACCTGAGACCGATAGTCCCAAATCTAAATCTCTTGATATGGCTAAAATTAAAAAATTATTTAGGACAGATTCTATGAATAAAGTAGGAAAAATTTAAATTGTTAGGTAATTACCCAAACATTATTAAACAAGAACTGCTACTAAATACTAAAATATGAAATTAAAACAAAAGATGACAATCCGATTTATTCTAAGATACCGTTTCAAAAAGGTGTTGAGATGAAGATAGAAAAATTATTACAAAACAAAATTATTCAACAATCTCATTCCCCATGCAATTCACCAGTATGGGTATTTCCAAAAACAATTTGACACCTCAGGGAAAAGGATAGTAAGAATGGTTGTAGGTTACCCCAAATTAAATGAAAAAAAACATTAGACGGCAAATTTCCTATGTAAAATATACCTCTTTTTTGGAAAAATAAGACTTGCGACATATTTTAGTACACTAGATTTAGCCTCAGGTTTCCATCAAATCGAAATAGAAACGTCACTAGTTCATAAAACTGCATTTTCTACAGAACAGAATCATTTTGAGTTTCTAATAATGCCATTTAGATTATAAACGCAACATCAACCTTTCAATTAACTATGAATATAATATTTGCTTCAATGCCAAATGCACTAGTTCATATGCATGACATTATAATATTATCGAACTCTCTAACAGAACACTTGAGGAATTTAAAAGCAGTATTCCAAAAACTATTGGAACATAATTTAAATTTCAAATTGGAATTCGATCTTAACACACAAGAAATAAGAGAAGCTTTTTTAGAATTGAAAGAATAATCAATAAACCTATTTTAAAATTACCGGATTTATCAAAACAATATCTATTAACAACAGAAGCATCTAATTTTGCCATATGAGCAGTTCTATCCCAAAATGTTGATAATAATAATCACGTTATTCCATTTACATCCCGAACACTAAGCAGAAAAGGCATTACTTTATCAACAATTGAAAAAGAATTATTAGCTGTAGTATGGACATGTAAACATTTTAGACTTTATCTCTACGGCAATGAATTACTGCTTACACTGATCAGAAACCATTACAATGGCTTCACAACCATTGGCTTTTGAAGGAACCAAACTCAAAATTTATACACTAGGAATTACTTGTAGAAGGATTTTCTTTGAAAATAAAACATGTACATCAAACGTAGTAGCAGATGCACTTTCAATAATACAAATCCCAGAATCAAACATAGTAACTAATGAAAAAGGCATAAGCCCAGATTCAGTGATAAACGAATTTTTCCTAGATTATAACCCCGAAGACCAAGCTTATAATTTAGAAACAATTTATAGCCAAGATGGCTCTTCCGATAATGATAAAATAATAGAAGATGATAAAACTATCAGTACAGAACAAAACCAAATTATTAAAAGAGGAAACGAGGAACCACAGTATATAAACGTATTCAATAACAACAGAATATATTTGTTGATTCCATCTTCACGTGAGCCACTAGTTATCACTAAACACTTTTAAATGATTATAAACTTGCCTATAGTAGCGCTTACTTTGTTTGTTGAGTTGACAATGGGACACATCTTCCGAAACGGCCGTCCTCAACAAACAAAGTAAGTGCTACTATAGGCAAGCTTATAAACATTTAAAAGTGTTTAGTAACAACAGAATAGTATTGTATATACCAAATACCCCAGAATCGTTACCTAACACCAACTACGGCCTCTAGGGGTACTCGATATTAACAAGGAAATATATAATATATTTACACAAATGCTAAAAGTTAATTTTACAGATATAATATTAAAAATTTATAAAAATCTCAATTTAAATATAACAAATAAAGAAGAGCAAAAAAAATATTTATAAACCATCATAGATAAAAAACATTTCACAGAGGAAATAATGAAAAGATATATGAAATGAAAAAAAGAAATATTATTGTCAAAAAACAATTATTATTATTTCACAACCTAAAAGTTTCTTGATAAGAAATATCAAATCTCTTTCTTCTTGCGGATCAATAACACAGTCAACTGATTCAGGACTTTATTCCATCACTTATTTCATAAGTCTTTTTTATTTTGTTCCATGATTCGGCTATACAATTCACAACTACCTTAACTGTATTTTATTTTAGAAAGCCTACAATGCTTTCTTCTCCTTCAGTCACTTCCAAGAGAGATTGTAAAAGGTAACGTGTGTATTTTCTTTTCATACATTCCAGAATATCCTGATCCATCGCCTGGATTAGGCTCGCAACATTTAGATAGAAATAAAGCACAGATATCATCAGACCACAATAGATCTTCATCGGGATGCGACGGTGCATTGTCTAACAGTAAATAATTTGAATTTCCTTTCAAATAGGTAAAATAGTCTGGAATAAATATAGGCTCGAATTTAACAACAACTCAAAAAATTCCGGGACTCGGATTTTTGAAACTCTACTGAACAATTTTTTCCTTTAGGAAATAAATATTACTATTTATGTAAGAAAAGTTAATTTATAATTGTATTTTAACAATTTGTTAAATTTCCTTTTATATTTATGTTCATAAACTGTATCAACCTAATTACAAAAAACGTCGTAAATCTCTTTACATTCATTTGCCAACATTGAATGTAATTTATATATTTCCAGTTCTAACTCGCTTAATTTACTCTAACGATATTTTATTTCCAAACTTAACTATTTATTCATTGTAAACTGTAAAACTTTACCCGTTCTGGAATGTTCTACTCTTACAACTTTTCCTTAAATGTATTTAGAAGTTGAATTATTCTTTCTTTACATATCTTGAGGAAGTGTATATCATCTGGTATTACAGTATTTACTTTTGTAAATTTAATCTCGAGTTAGTTAATCTTGTTCTTTGCAATCGAAATGCAAATTAGGATTTTAATGAAAGGTTTATGTGGTTAAGAGGTTTTATTTATTTAAAATAAAAAGTTAGACCAGTTTTTTCAAGTTGTTAGAAGGTAATTGGATTTGTAGGACAAATGTATTGAGTAAGACTTGTGAAAGGGTGTATTTCTGAGGGTGTAACCATTGGCGGCTCGTCCTAGATCTAATTCGTTACATTATTTTACACTAGAGTTTGTTGAGTTTGCAAGACTTATAACAATGTGATGTTTGTGTGCTTAGGTTTAGGAATTGCTTACAGCCTATACCCTGTATAAGCACAGGTTGCCTTTCGAGTTGCCTGCTTACAGCCTATAGCCTGTATAAGCACAGGTTGCCTTTCGAGTTGCCTGCTTACAGCCTATAGCCTGTATAAGCACAGGTTTCCTTTCGAGTTGCCTGCTTACAGTATATACCCTGTATAAGCATAGGTTGCCTTTCGAGTTGCCTCATCACCCATCTATTTTAAATATATAGTTATAATATATTTATCTGCAAGAAGATTTAGGAAATAAATTATTAAAAAGGGGAAACAAGAAGGGAAAAGGATTTATACGACAGATGTTGAATAAGGGCGAAATATGGTCAGACCTTACGGATTTCGAGTTGAATGCCCAGTGGTTGAGTGATATTTTTTCAAAAAGCATAATCTAATACATTTTAATTTAATTTTTACTTTCTAGCTAAATCTTAATCCTAAAATTTTATTTTACTCCAAGCTTTATTCCATTTCACCTGTACATACAATCTTCAAAACAATGCTTGTTACGTACTTTTCTTTAAATTATAGATAATTTAAAAGACAGTGTAAATGCTTCAGAGAGGGACTCCTTATCGGCCAACCTTTGTCTCTTACAAGGTTCGGTACGCCCAGTTCCTTTCGAATCGTCGGTTAAACGACATCTCTCCCGTCACTCTCGACGTGACGTAGTTTTTTTGTGTTCTAAACGAGGCTCGGTTTAGACCATTTCTCTCTCTTTGTTTCTCCTGTCGTGTGGCGAAGGTACTCTTAACATTAATAGTGACATTTTGAATATAAGTGATTTCTTTAAGTTCAACAGGTAATTGATAAGTGCGGGAAAGGGTGCACCCGAATAGCTGTCCGACAAGTGGTGGTACTTCGCCCAGTGAGGTATGTACAAAACGTCAACTTCATTCATTTAATTATTTAAGGTCCTCCGGAAATTAATGTTGCCGTTACATGGCAAAATATGTATAATTTTTGGTCCTACGGCCCGGATCTTTTGAAAAGGTCCTATGTAAAACATGTCCACAAGTGTGACGTACATATTTCCAACCGCACGCAATATCTTGTCCATGTTACCTCACTCAATTTCTTATCTATCAGCTGTTCAAATACAGTAGATTATAACAAACCCTCTCTGAAAGCATATCTTTATAATTAACTACGCTTGTCTATTTGTAAACAATTCGTATGATTCAAAATGTATGTTTCCCACTCATGCTAATGTTAATAGGCTAATATATTTATAAATATTTTCTGCTAACTATTTAGTATGGTAAAAGAAGTCACCTATGATTTCAGTGCTTATAAATTGCAAATTTATATTTATTAATGCTTATTGTTTTGAAGCAGATCATTCAGTTACATGCTGTCCAATGTAATTGTAATATTACCTTTTAAAATATTTACATTTTTCATAATTTGTATTGAACGTTTTTTTGATTGCAATTATTGGAAGATATCTTGTTATTGTAACCTTGAATAAGAGACATTTGTTTACTTCAACTGTTTACGTCCGTTCATAAGTTCAAACATTCAATATTTACATTTCTTTGTGAGAAACTAGTTTGTGCTTTCTATATCGCTCTTGCTATTAGTATAGCATATTTTGTTAGTGTATTTAAAGGGCCTTATTGTTATTGTAGATATAATTCAATTCTACAAAATGGCCAAATCACTAAGGGTAATCACTGCTAAGAAGGAAGCTCTATTTTCCCAGATCCAATCTATTTATGATCTCACGCAAAAGATTTCTGATAAAGCGATCATGCAGGAATTAATGATCCGAGCTCCCTCTGTCGCTAGCATTAAACAAGAATTTTTAGACACATTGGACTTATTCAATGAACTCTCGTTGGAAAAAGATAACGATTTTATTCCCAATTTCTCAACTTCGGCTGTGGTTAATGATCTTGTTTCTCGCATAAATTACACTGTTGCTTCAATAGAAGCGAAACAGGCTGCTAGGCAAAAAACCGAAGCTAGCTCTTCACTCTCGTCACAAATCCCACTGCGACTTCCAAAATTGGAACTCAAACATTTCACGGATGATCCATTTGAATGGATTTCTTTCAAAAATCTCTTTGACTCTACCATACATAAAAATACATCTCTCAATGCTGTCACCAAACTACAGTATTTGCTCAGTGTACTCTCAGGTGAACCATTAAAATTAATTAACTCTTTACCTATTTCGGAAGTTAATTATCAAGTCGCGTATGACCTTCTTATGGAGAGATATCATTCTCCAAGACGATTAATGTCAATTCATCTCAATAGAATTCTCGACTTGCCGAATATCAATTACACTACTAACCAAATGCGTAACTTTGTTACAAGTTACACAGAGAACACCCAAGCCTTGAAGGGGCTACAAATTGATATCACGAGTAACAATCCCTTATTGTCAGCGATGATTTTACGCAAGCTGGATTCTACTATACTGAAGAAGCTTGAACAATCACGGGATAACACGTCGACCCTGGCAACACCTGCGGAAATTATCAACTTCCTCTCACAAAAATGTAGTGAACTTGAACACGCGACACTACATTCCTTTTCAACTCTCAACGCTAACTCATTACCTTCAAACTCACCTCAAATTTCAAAGGGAAAACCGTTAATGTATAAGACTCAGGTTAACCGAAAGGGGACTTCGCTGGTGACTTGTAACTCTGTCAATGACACAGCGTCTGAAACAAAGCATCCTTTATGTTTTCTGTGTAAAGGAACAGACCATAAAATCTATTCCTGCCTTAAGTTTAAGGCCAAATCTCCGACAGAGCGTTTGAAGATCGCGAAGTCGTATAGTAGATGTATTTCATGTTTGGGCGCTCACAGTGTGAAGTTTTGTAAATCCAATACTTGTTTTCAATGTAAAAGGAAACATCACACTCTTCTCCATTTCGACAACGATCACCTGCCTCAGCATACACCATTAAAGTCCTCTCTTTCCCAGGACCAAGGTGTAACAGAAGTTGTTCAGTCACCTATTAGTATGACTTCTCAGACGACTAATCCTGCCTCACAAAGTACAACTGTGCTCCTGGGCACACTTTTAGTAAAACTCTCCTCTCCTACCGGGGCGACTTATGTTTTCCGGGCTCTGGTGGACTCAGGAAGCCAATCTTCATTTATTTCAGAGCAAGTAGCTCAACTAATGTGTGTAACTCGAACGAGAAGTAATCACAACATTGTTGGACTTTCTCAAACTCTTACTCGCTCAAGGGGCATGACCTCTTTAGGCGTGCACACTCTCGATGGCACAGTAATAGCTGCCAAACATAATTTTCTCATTCTCGACAAAATTTGCGTCGATTTACCTCGTACTCACATTGACGTTAAAGTACTATATAAGGTACAATCTTACACGCTTGCCGACCCTACTTTTCATTTGCCAAGTCGCATTGATATTCTTCTGGGCGGCGCTCTTTTTCCTTTAATATTGACTCCAACCACGCATTCTCTCGGCTCTAATATGCCGTGCCTGATAGGCACTCACTTTGGATTCATGGTTATGGGAGAAGCTCCATGTCTGCCTACCTGTGAAAGGGAATCTAGTGCTAGTATGTCCACCACATTACTCACGGTGAATGACTTGGAACCGCAAAATACTCTGCAAAAATTCTGGCAACATGAAGAAGTGCCCTTCACCTCAAAACTCTCACCACATGATCAAGCATGTGAAGCTCATTATGTCGCTACTCATACACGCGACAGTTCAGGTCGTTACTGTGTCCAACTTCCTTTCAAACAAGATAAACCTCCTCTCGGAACTTCTCGCGGGAACGCGGAAGTACGATTAAAATCTCTCGAACAAAAGTTCAACTCTAAGCCTCGCTTCAAGCAACTTTATGCAGAATTCATGTCTGACTATTTGACTTCTGGACACATTATACTTGTCCAAAACACTCAGCTCAGTTCACCTCACTACTTCTTACCTCATCATGGGGTTCTAAAGGAATCCAGCACCACTACTCGCCTTCGAACAGTCTTTGATGCCAGTGCAAAAATATCCAACGGTTTCTCTCTCAACGACAACCTGTGGACAGGACAGAAAATGCAGACCAACATTTGTGATCTGTTACTCATGTTTCGCTATCATAATGTGGTTTTTACTTGCGATATACGTCAGATCAAAGTCCACCCTGATGATCAACCTTATCAGCTGATCCTATGGAGGGACCATGTCGATCAACCTATTTCCACTTATCAATTGACCACAGTAACCTATGGACTTAGTTGTTCACCTTACCTGGCGATAAGAACTCTTCATCAGCTCGCCTCCGATGAAGGTGCTTCATTCCCTCAGGCTGCCGAAGTACTCCGCACACAAACGTTTGTCGACGACATTATTGCGGCTGGTGATTCCATTGATGAGGCCTCTCATTTGAAAACTCAGCTCATTTCTCTTTTACTTCGAGGTGGCTTCGAATTGCGGAAATGGACTACTAACGCTTATCAACTATTACAGGACCTTCCAGACGAACACCTAGAGACACCCACGTTTCTTCAGGATACCGCTAAACTCATTGACACAGGGGAATATAAACCTATTTCACCTATATCTCTTCTCTCCACTGTTCACTCAGAATGGGACTTGCTGCGGAAATATTCTAGCTTTAGTCGACTGCAGCGTGTAATGGCGTACTTGTTGCGTTTCATACACAACTCTCGTCACTTAGGAAGAACTGTTGGACCTCTCACTACGGGGGAGTTGAACTCAGCCAGAATCCGAATATTCAAATTACTTCAGGCATCCTCCTTCATCGAAGATTTAAAGGCATTAGGACACACCCCTCCTAACAGGGTATCTTCTAGGCTTCGACGATTAACACCATTTCTCGATAGCGATGGCGTCCTGCGAGTTGGTGGACGACTCGAAGCAGCACAGATTCGTTATGAGACACAACATCCGGTGATTTTGCCTAAGAAACACCCTGTGGTTGACTCCTTGATTGACCTATATCATCGGAAGTACCTTCATTCTGGAGTTCAACTCACCCAATCACTTCTCGCACAAGAGGTGTGGATATTGTGTGCTCGGAATGTAATCCGTGCACGCGTCTTCAAGTGTATTGTGTGCTTTAAGCACCGACCTAAAAATAAAAATCCTCTTATGGGAAACTTACCTCAACCTCGACTGACCCCTACTCGCCCATTTCTCAACACAGGCATTGATTATAGTGGTCCTTTCACTCTGAAAGTACATAATCTACGCTCTATTCGAACCATCAAGGCATACATCTGTGTCTTTGTTTGCCTTGTCACCAAAGCTGTTCACATTGAGGTGGTCACTGATATCTCGACGGACGCGTTCATCGCAGCATTGACTCGATTCGTGTCAAGACGAAGTCTTTGTCAACACATCTATTCCAACTGCGGAACAAACTTTGTGGGAGCTGACAATGCTCTGCGATCTCTAATCAGGACCTCAGGACAAAATCTCGTTTGTGAATTTTCATTTCAACGTGGAGTTAATTTTCACTTCAATCCTCCTGCTGCACCTCATCAAGGAGGGCTATGGGAAAGCGCAATTAAAAGTGCTAAACATCACTTGCGTCGCGTCATAGGTGAACACGTTCTAACTCTCTCCGAATTCATGACTCTGACAATTCAAGTCGAGTCAATCCTCAACTCTCGACCACTCACACCTTTTTCTAACGATCCTTCCGATCTCACTGCTCTGACCCCAGGACACTTTTTAATTGGAGCTCCACTCGTCGCCGTACCCGAAAGAAATCTGGCTGAAGTCCCTACTAATCGACTTAAGCATTGGCACCTCGTCCCTGCTTTTCACCAACGAGTGTGGAAAAGGTGGCAGCTGGAATATCTTCACACTCTACAGCAGCGGACCAAATGGACGGACACGACAGACAACCTGCGTGTGGGCGACCTAGTGCTAGTGCATCAACCTACTCCGCCTCTCTCTTGGCCATTGGCAAGAGTGACACAAGTGTTTCCTGGCACAGACGGTGTGGTGCGAGTTGTTCAGCTCAAGACACAGCAAAGACTTATAACTTGACCTTCTCATAAGGTTTTCCCCCTGCCCATTAGTGCAGAATAAACTTATTATTTTTCTCATGTTTCTAGAAAAGGAATTTTTATTTTATTTAGTGTATATTTGTTTTTTGTGAAGAACTCTCAGTTTGTTTATTGATAATTATTGTTTTTTTTTCTCTCATGCTGGGGTAGCTTATATTGTATTCTTCTTTGAATCCTAGGAGGATTCAAGGCCCCCGGTATGTTACGTACTTTTCTTTAAATTAAAGATAATTTAAAAGACAGTGTAAATGCTTCAGAGAGGGACTCCTTATCGGCCAACCTTTGTCTCTTACAAGGTTCGGTACGCCCAGTTCCTTTCGAATCGTCGGTTAAACGACATCTCTCCCGTCACTCTCGACGTGACGTAGTTTTTTTGTGTTCTAAACGAGGCTCGGTTTAGACCATTTCTCTCTCTTTGTTTCTCCTGTCGTGTGGCGAAGGTACTCTTAACATTAATAGTGACATTTTGAATATAAGTGATTTCTTTAAGTTCAACAGGTAATTGATAAGTGCGGGAAAGGGTGCACCCGAATAACTGTCCGACAAGTGGTGGTACTTCGCCCAGTGAGGTATGTACAAAACGTCAACTTCATTCATTTAATTATTTAAGGTCCTCCGGAAATCAATGTTGCCGTTACATGTTTTCTCTAGTTTTATAAACTCACTAGAATGTTTACAACTGGATTTATCTCCCTAACTTGCCTACAAAGAAATATACCGAGAAAAATATAGCCAACTACATTTTTACAGTAGATGGATGATGATGCATCCGTAATAGAAATAAAACTATGTTATATTTATATATATATATATATATATATATATATATATATATGAAGTTGATATATTACTATTGTAAATACTTTCATCCACCACTAATTTTACCTTGTATGATGAGGAGCCTTTCGGTCACTTGACCATTGTCGAATCACTTAATTCGGCTATTTTTGTTGCTTTATTGATAATTGTGTTTTGTTTATTTCTTAAGTGTAATTTAAGTGCTATTAAAGTGCTTCTTAAGTGTTATTTCTTTAGCGTATTTAGGTGTGATATTAAGTGCTATGTATTGTTTATTAAAATTTATTCTGTTGATGCAATTTTCGAGTTTGATTTTGAGGTTAAGATATTTCCTGTAGAGTTGTTTACCTTGGTAGGGGTTATATATATATATATATTATATTTATATTATAAATTAATATATTTAATATATATATATATATATATATATATATATATATATAGAGAGAGAGAGAGAGATGGATTGATAGATAGATAGATAAATGTACTAGCACTAGTATACACGTCGAGCGATGCTGGATATTAGATCCGAGGAAAGTGAAGCAAACTTATTATGGAATAATTTTTTTAATAAAACAAAACCGATTTAAAATACCTGAATATATAACTTGTACTTACTAAAAAGTAAAATGTAGTTTTACAATAACGAAAACATAATTTATCATAAGCCTATTTCCCACAAAGGTTTGTAGTCGGCGTTGAATTTTGTACTTGGACTCATATTTAACATGCTAAACGTGACACTAAACGTAATAAATGTTGTAGCGTAAATGAATAGATAGAAGTGCTCAAAAGAAATTTCGCCGATTGTAGGGGAGCTCAAGATTTAATATTTTATGTAACCATGATGAGAATGCATAATAAAGAACATCCTATTGATTTGTTTAAATAGACTGTATGAAGACAAGGTAACTGGTTTAACAGCGTGTTAATTAGATGGTTTTAAAGACAAGCTCTTGGAACAGCTTATATCTCAACTTGATTTAACATTAGTAAGAACATTGTGTCTAGGCTCCCAAACCCACTTGGCGAATATTTGCACAGTTATTTCTAATAAAATCTCGAGATGAAGTTAGAATTAGATTAATGAATGACTGTAGTGTTATAATAAACAAATTAAAATTGAAAGTAAATAGAGTTCTTACCAAGTGTTTGAAAATCCGAAATTTAACTCTCAAAACTTTCAACAATTTCGACTTAAAACTATGAGCAATACAATTCACAAAACTATCGACAATTTTAAAAACATGTCCAAACTATCAACAACCTCAAGACCACAAAATTACCAACACCTTTCTAGGGTACAACATTTTCAAAAGCAATGTCCCAACAATTATCAACCAACTAATGAAACAGTTTCTATCATAACAGTTTGCTCTAATCCTAGACAGACTCAAGATATGACAGAAATTGCAAAACCATATTGACGAAATAACTCATTTACAAAATCAAGTGAAACAATCAACACATCAGATGAATAACTTTTTAGACTGAAGGTGGCCTCCGCCCAAAGTCCAAATTACGATGCAACGGATTTCAATTAATCGAGATCTTCCATATTTTTCTGCTAGTAAATGTAGGACAAGGTTAATAGATACAGGATCCGGAGAAATATGTAAACCTTAACATAATAATAGCTAAATATCTCGTTACCAGGAGGAACTTACTGTTGAACGCCAGCTGGAGTAAAACACGGATCACAATACGTTTACTGTGACTTGGTAAATGTATTTGGAGTAGAGAATATAATTTAATTATATTTATTTTAGTTCTAAGAGAAATATAACATTTTATTAGAGCATGAATCATTTCAAGAATTAAATGCAAAAATAAATTCTCCAAAAAAAAAAACAGAACGTTACAAGAATAAATTTAAACAAACACTTGGATTAACTAAGGACGTTAAGATAAAAAAGAGAATGTGATGTGAGAACTACTAATGAAGTTGCCTACAAAAGAAAATTATGATACTACCTATGTAAAATAGTATAAAGATAATTTAATTGAACTAAAAGAGTCAATAGTTTAATGTAGACATTTTAAAGCGAATTTGGTATATACTAAAGAAGGCGTCATTTATAGTACCCCCCCCCCTTTGAGGTATATAAAATCAATCTGTATAGGAATTTACACCTGAGACCGATAGTCCCAAATCTAAATCTCTTGATATGGCTAAAATTAAAAAATTATTTAGGACAGATTCTATGAATAAAGTAGGAAAAATTTAAATTGTTAGGTAATTACCCAAACATTATTAAACAAGAACTGCTACTAAATACTAAAATATGAAATTAAAACAAAAGATGACAATCCGATTTATTCTAAGATACCGTTTCAAAAAGGTGTTGAGATGAAGATAGAAAAATTATTACAAAACAAAATTATTCAACAATCTCATTCCCCATGCAATTCACCAGTATGGGTATTTCCAAAAACAATTTGACACCTCAGGGAAAAGGATAGTAAGAATGGTTGTAGGTTACCCCAAATTAAATGAAAAAAAACATTAGACGGCAAATTTCCTATGTAAAATATACCTCTTTTTTGGAAAAATAAGACTTGCGACATATTTTAGTACACTAGATTTAGCCTCAGGTTTCCATCAAATCGAAATAGAAACGTCACTAGTTCATAAAACTGCATTTTCTACAGAACAGAATCATTTTGAGTTTCTAATAATGCCATTTAGATTATAAACGCAACATCAACCTTTCAATTAACTATGAATATAATATTTGCTTCAATGCCAAATGCACTAGTTCATATGCATGACATTATAATATTATCGAACTCTCTAACAGAACACTTGAGGAATTTAAAAGCAGTATTCCAAAAACTATTGGAACATAATTTAAATTTCAAATTGGAATTCGATCTTAACACACAAGAAATAAGAGAAGCTTTTTTAGAATTGAAAGAATAATCAATAAACCTATTTTAAAATTACCGGATTTATCAAAACAATATCTATTAACAACAGAAGCATCTAATTTTGCCATATGAGCAGTTCTATCCCAAAATGTTGATAATAATAATCACGTTATTCCATTTACATCCCGAACACTAAGCAGAAAAGGCATTACTTTATCAACAATTGAAAAAGAATTATTAGCTGTAGTATGGACATGTAAACATTTTAGACTTTATCTCTACGGCAATGAATTACTGCTTACACTGATCAGAAACCATTACAATGGCTTCACAACCATTGGCTTTTGAAGGAACCAAACTCAAAATTTATACACTAGGAATTACTTGTAGAAGGATTTTCTTTGAAAATAAAACATGTACATCAAACGTAGTAGCAGATGCACTTTCAATAATACAAATCCCAGAATCAAACATAGTAACTAATGAAAAAGGCATAAGCCCAGATTCAGTGATAAACGAATTTTTCCTAGATTATAACCCCGAAGACCAAGCTTATAATTTAGAAACAATTTATAGCCAAGATGGCTCTTCCGATAATGATAAAATAATAGAAGATGATAAAACTATCAGTACAGAACAAAACCAAATTATTAAAAGAGGAAACGAGGAACCACAGTATATAAACGTATTCAATAACAACAGAATATATTTGTTGATTCCATCTTCACGTGAGCCACTAGTTATCACTAAACACTTTTAAATGATTATAAACTTGCCTATAGTAGCGCTTACTTTGTTTGTTGAGTTGACAATGGGACACATCTTCCGAAACGGCCGTCCTCAACAAACAAAGTAAGTGCTACTATAGGCAAGCTTATAAACATTTAAAAGTGTTTAGTAACAACAGAATAGTATTGTATATACCAAATACCCCAGAATCGTTACCTAACACCAACTACGGCCTCTAGGGGTACTCGATATTAACAAGGAAATATATAATATATTTACACAAATGCTAAAAGTTAATTTTACAGATATAATATTAAAAATTTATAAAAATCTCAATTTAAATATAACAAATAAAGAAGAGCAAAAAAAATATTTATAAACCATCATAGATAAAAAACATTTCACAGAGGAAATAATGAAAAGATATATGAAATGAAAAAAAGAAATATTATTGTCAAAAAACAATTATTATTATTTCACAACCTAAAAGTTTCTTGATAAGAAATATCAAATCTCTTTCTTCTTGCGGATCAATAACACAGTCAACTGATTCAGGACTTTATTCCATCACTTATTTCATAAGTCTTTTTTATTTTGTTCCATGATTCGGCTATACAATTCACAACTACCTTAACTGTATTTTATTTTAGAAAGCCTACAATGCTTTCTTCTCCTTCAGTCACTTCCAAGAGAGATTGTAAAAGGTAACGTGTGTATTTTCTTTTCATACATTCCAGAATATCCTGATCCATCGCCTGGATTAGGCTCGCAACATTTAGATAGAAATAAAGCACAGATATCATCAGACCACAATAGATCTTCATCGGGATGCGACGGTGCATTGTCTAACAGTAAATAATTTGAATTTCCTTTCAAATAGGTAAAATAGTCTGGAATAAATATAGGCTCGAATTTAACAACAACTCAAAAAATTCCGGGACTCGGATTTTTGAAACTCTACTGAACAATTTTTTCCTTTAGGAAATAAATATTACTATTTATGTAAGAAAAGTTAATTTATAATTGTATTTTAACAATTTGTTAAATTTCCTTTTATATTTATGTTCATAAACTGTATCAACCTAATTACAAAAAACGTCGTAAATCTCTTTACATTCATTTGCCAACATTGAATGTAATTTATATATTTCCAGTTCTAACTCGCTTAATTTACTCTAACGATATTTTATTTCCAAACTTAACTATTTATTCATTGTAAACTGTAAAACTTTACCCGTTCTGGAATGTTCTACTCTTACAACTTTTCCTTAAATGTATTTAGAAGTTGAATTATTCTTTCTTTACATATCTTGAGGAAGTGTATATCATCTGGTATTACAGTATTTACTTTTGTAAATTTAATCTCGAGTTAGTTAATCTTGTTCTTTGCAATCGAAATGCAAATTAGGATTTTAATGAAAGGTTTATGTGGTTAAGAGGTTTTATTTATTTAAAATAAAAAGTTAGACCAGTTTTTTCAAGTTGTTAGAAGGTAATTGGATTTGTAGGACAAATGTATTGAGTAAGACTTGTGAAAGGGTGTATTTCTGAGGGTGTAACCATTGGCGGCTCGTCCTAGATCTAATTCGTTACATTATTTTACACTAGAGTTTGTTGAGTTTGCAAGACTTATAACAATGTGATGTTTGTGTGCTTAGGTTTAGGAATTGCTTACAGCCTATACCCTGTATAAGCACAGGTTGCCTTTCGAGTTGCCTGCTTACAGCCTATAGCCTGTATAAGCACAGGTTGCCTTTCGAGTTGCCTGCTTACAGCCTATAGCCTGTATAAGCACAGGTTTCCTTTCGAGTTGCCTGCTTACAGTATATACCCTGTATAAGCATAGGTTGCCTTTCGAGTTGCCTCATCACCCATCTATTTTAAATATATAGTTATAATATATTTATCTGCAAGAAGATTTAGGAAATAAATTATTAAAAAGGGGAAACAAGAAGGGAAAAGGATTTATACGACAGATGTTGAATAAGGGCGAAATATGGTCAGACCTTACGGATTTCGAGTTGAATGCCCAGTGGTTGAGTGATATTTTTTCAAAAAGCATAATCTAATACATTTTAATTTAATTTTTACTTTCTAGCTAAATCTTAATCCTAAAATTTTATTTTACTCCAAGCTTTATTCCATTTCACCTGTACATACAATCTTCAAAACAATGCTTGTTACGTACTTTTCTTTAAATTATAGATAATTTAAAAGACAGTGTAAATGCTTCAGAGAGGGACTCCTTATCGGCCAACCTTTGTCTCTTACAAGGTTCGGTACGCCCAGTTCCTTTCGAATCGTCGGTTAAACGACATCTCTCCCGTCACTCTCGACGTGACGTAGTTTTTTTGTGTTCTAAACGAGGCTCGGTTTAGACCATTTCTCTCTCTTTGTTTCTCCTGTCGTGTGGCGAAGGTACTCTTAACATTAATAGTGACATTTTGAATATAAGTGATTTCTTTAAGTTCAACAGGTAATTGATAAGTGCGGGAAAGGGTGCACCCGAATAGCTGTCCGACAAGTGGTGGTACTTCGCCCAGTGAGGTATGTACAAAACGTCAACTTCATTCATTTAATTATTTAAGGTCCTCCGGAAATTAATGTTGCCGTTACATGGCAAAATATGTATAATTTTTGGTCCTACGGCCCGGATCTTTTGAAAAGGTCCTATGTAAAACATGTCCACAAGTGTGACGTACATATTTCCAACCGCACGCAATATCTTGTCCATGTTACCTCACTCAATTTCTTATCTATCAGCTGTTCAAATACAGTAGATTATAACAAACCCTCTCTGAAAGCATATCTTTATAATTAACTACGCTTGTCTATTTGTAAACAATTCGTATGATTCAAAATGTATGTTTCCCACTCATGCTAATGTTAATAGGCTAATATATTTATAAATATTTTCTGCTAACTATTTAGTATGGTAAAAGAAGTCACCTATGATTTCAGTGCTTATAAATTGCAAATTTATATTTATTAATGCTTATTGTTTTGAAGCAGATCATTCAGTTACATGCTGTCCAATGTAATTGTAATATTACCTTTTAAAATATTTACATTTTTCATAATTTGTATTGAACGTTTTTTTGATTGCAATTATTGGAAGATATCTTGTTATTGTAACCTTGAATAAGAGACATTTGTTTACTTCAACTGTTTACGTCCGTTCATAAGTTCAAACATTCAATATTTACATTTCTTTGTGAGAAACTAGTTTGTGCTTTCTATATCGCTCTTGCTATTAGTATAGCATATTTTGTTAGTGTATTTAAAGGGCCTTATTGTTATTGTAGATATAATTCAATTCTACAAAATGGCCAAATCACTAAGGGTAATCACTGCTAAGAAGGAAGCTCTATTTTCCCAGATCCAATCTATTTATGATCTCACGCAAAAGATTTCTGATAAAGCGATCATGCAGGAATTAATGATCCGAGCTCCCTCTGTCGCTAGCATTAAACAAGAATTTTTAGACACATTGGACTTATTCAATGAACTCTCGTTGGAAAAAGATAACGATTTTATTCCCAATTTCTCAACTTCGGCTGTGGTTAATGATCTTGTTTCTCGCATAAATTACACTGTTGCTTCAATAGAAGCGAAACAGGCTGCTAGGCAAAAAACCGAAGCTAGCTCTTCACTCTCGTCACAAATCCCACTGCGACTTCCAAAATTGGAACTCAAACATTTCACGGATGATCCATTTGAATGGATTTCTTTCAAAAATCTCTTTGACTCTACCATACATAAAAATACATCTCTCAATGCTGTCACCAAACTACAGTATTTGCTCAGTGTACTCTCAGGTGAACCATTAAAATTAATTAACTCTTTACCTATTTCGGAAGTTAATTATCAAGTCGCGTATGACCTTCTTATGGAGAGATATCATTCTCCAAGACGATTAATGTCAATTCATCTCAATAGAATTCTCGACTTGCCGAATATCAATTACACTACTAACCAAATGCGTAACTTTGTTACAAGTTACACAGAGAACACCCAAGCCTTGAAGGGGCTACAAATTGATATCACGAGTAACAATCCCTTATTGTCAGCGATGATTTTACGCAAGCTGGATTCTACTATACTGAAGAAGCTTGAACAATCACGGGATAACACGTCGACCCTGGCAACACCTGCGGAAATTATCAACTTCCTCTCACAAAAATGTAGTGAACTTGAACACGCGACACTACATTCCTTTTCAACTCTCAACGCTAACTCATTACCTTCAAACTCACCTCAAATTTCAAAGGGAAAACCGTTAATGTATAAGACTCAGGTTAACCGAAAGGGGACTTCGCTGGTGACTTGTAACTCTGTCAATGACACAGCGTCTGAAACAAAGCATCCTTTATGTTTTCTGTGTAAAGGAACAGACCATAAAATCTATTCCTGCCTTAAGTTTAAGGCCAAATCTCCGACAGAGCGTTTGAAGATCGCGAAGTCGTATAGTAGATGTATTTCATGTTTGGGCGCTCACAGTGTGAAGTTTTGTAAATCCAATACTTGTTTTCAATGTAAAAGGAAACATCACACTCTTCTCCATTTCGACAACGATCACCTGCCTCAGCATACACCATTAAAGTCCTCTCTTTCCCAGGACCAAGGTGTAACAGAAGTTGTTCAGTCACCTATTAGTATGACTTCTCAGACGACTAATCCTGCCTCACAAAGTACAACTGTGCTCCTGGGCACACTTTTAGTAAAACTCTCCTCTCCTACCGGGGCGACTTATGTTTTCCGGGCTCTGGTGGACTCAGGAAGCCAATCTTCATTTATTTCAGAGCAAGTAGCTCAACTAATGTGTGTAACTCGAACGAGAAGTAATCACAACATTGTTGGACTTTCTCAAACTCTTACTCGCTCAAGGGGCATGACCTCTTTAGGCGTGCACACTCTCGATGGCACAGTAATAGCTGCCAAACATAATTTTCTCATTCTCGACAAAATTTGCGTCGATTTACCTCGTACTCACATTGACGTTAAAGTACTATATAAGGTACAATCTTACACGCTTGCCGACCCTACTTTTCATTTGCCAAGTCGCATTGATATTCTTCTGGGCGGCGCTCTTTTTCCTTTAATATTGACTCCAACCACGCATTCTCTCGGCTCTAATATGCCGTGCCTGATAGGCACTCACTTTGGATTCATGGTTATGGGAGAAGCTCCATGTCTGCCTACCTGTGAAAGGGAATCTAGTGCTAGTATGTCCACCACATTACTCACGGTGAATGACTTGGAACCGCAAAATACTCTGCAAAAATTCTGGCAACATGAAGAAGTGCCCTTCACCTCAAAACTCTCACCACATGATCAAGCATGTGAAGCTCATTATGTCGCTACTCATACACGCGACAGTTCAGGTCGTTACTGTGTCCAACTTCCTTTCAAACAAGATAAACCTCCTCTCGGAACTTCTCGCGGGAACGCGGAAGTACGATTAAAATCTCTCGAACAAAAGTTCAACTCTAAGCCTCGCTTCAAGCAACTTTATGCAGAATTCATGTCTGACTATTTGACTTCTGGACACATTATACTTGTCCAAAACACTCAGCTCAGTTCACCTCACTACTTCTTACCTCATCATGGGGTTCTAAAGGAATCCAGCACCACTACTCGCCTTCGAACAGTCTTTGATGCCAGTGCAAAAATATCCAACGGTTTCTCTCTCAACGACAACCTGTGGACAGGACAGAAAATGCAGACCAACATTTGTGATCTGTTACTCATGTTTCGCTATCATAATGTGGTTTTTACTTGCGATATACGTCAGATCAAAGTCCACCCTGATGATCAACCTTATCAGCTGATCCTATGGAGGGACCATGTCGATCAACCTATTTCCACTTATCAATTGACCACAGTAACCTATGGACTTAGTTGTTCACCTTACCTGGCGATAAGAACTCTTCATCAGCTCGCCTCCGATGAAGGTGCTTCATTCCCTCAGGCTGCCGAAGTACTCCGCACACAAACGTTTGTCGACGACATTATTGCGGCTGGTGATTCCATTGATGAGGCCTCTCATTTGAAAACTCAGCTCATTTCTCTTTTACTTCGAGGTGGCTTCGAATTGCGGAAATGGACTACTAACGCTTATCAACTATTACAGGACCTTCCAGACGAACACCTAGAGACACCCACGTTTCTTCAGGATACCGCTAAACTCATTGACACAGGGGAATATAAACCTATTTCACCTATATCTCTTCTCTCCACTGTTCACTCAGAATGGGACTTGCTGCGGAAATATTCTAGCTTTAGTCGACTGCAGCGTGTAATGGCGTACTTGTTGCGTTTCATACACAACTCTCGTCACTTAGGAAGAACTGTTGGACCTCTCACTACGGGGGAGTTGAACTCAGCCAGAATCCGAATATTCAAATTACTTCAGGCATCCTCCTTCATCGAAGATTTAAAGGCATTAGGACACACCCCTCCTAACAGGGTATCTTCTAGGCTTCGACGATTAACACCATTTCTCGATAGCGATGGCGTCCTGCGAGTTGGTGGACGACTCGAAGCAGCACAGATTCGTTATGAGACACAACATCCGGTGATTTTGCCTAAGAAACACCCTGTGGTTGACTCCTTGATTGACCTATATCATCGGAAGTACCTTCATTCTGGAGTTCAACTCACCCAATCACTTCTCGCACAAGAGGTGTGGATATTGTGTGCTCGGAATGTAATCCGTGCACGCGTCTTCAAGTGTATTGTGTGCTTTAAGCACCGACCTAAAAATAAAAATCCTCTTATGGGAAACTTACCTCAACCTCGACTGACCCCTACTCGCCCATTTCTCAACACAGGCATTGATTATAGTGGTCCTTTCACTCTGAAAGTACATAATCTACGCTCTATTCGAACCATCAAGGCATACATCTGTGTCTTTGTTTGCCTTGTCACCAAAGCTGTTCACATTGAGGTGGTCACTGATATCTCGACGGACGCGTTCATCGCAGCATTGACTCGATTCGTGTCAAGACGAAGTCTTTGTCAACACATCTATTCCAACTGCGGAACAAACTTTGTGGGAGCTGACAATGCTCTGCGATCTCTAATCAGGACCTCAGGACAAAATCTCGTTTGTGAATTTTCATTTCAACGTGGAGTTAATTTTCACTTCAATCCTCCTGCTGCACCTCATCAAGGAGGGCTATGGGAAAGCGCAATTAAAAGTGCTAAACATCACTTGCGTCGCGTCATAGGTGAACACGTTCTAACTCTCTCCGAATTCATGACTCTGACAATTCAAGTCGAGTCAATCCTCAACTCTCGACCACTCACACCTTTTTCTAACGATCCTTCCGATCTCACTGCTCTGACCCCAGGACACTTTTTAATTGGAGCTCCACTCGTCGCCGTACCCGAAAGAAATCTGGCTGAAGTCCCTACTAATCGACTTAAGCATTGGCACCTCGTCCCTGCTTTTCACCAACGAGTGTGGAAAAGGTGGCAGCTGGAATATCTTCACACTCTACAGCAGCGGACCAAATGGACGGACACGACAGGCAACCTGCGTGTGGGCGACCTAGTGCTAGTGCATCAACCTACTCCGCCTCTCTCTTGGCCATTGGCAAGAGTGACACAAGTGTTTCCTGGCACAGACGGTGTGGTGCGAGTTGTTCAGCTCAAGACACAGCAAAGACTTATAACTTGACCTTCTCATAAGGTTTTCCCCCTGCCCATTAGTGCAGAATAAACTTATTATTTTTCTCATGTTTCTAGAAAAGGAATTTTTATTTTATTTAGTGTATATTTGTTTTTTGTGAAGAACTCTCAGTTTGTTTATTGATAATTATTGTTTTTTTTTTCTCTCATGCTGGGGTAGCTTATATTGTATTCTTCTTTGAATCCTAGGAGGATTCAAGGCCCCCGGTATGTTACGTACTTTTCTTTAAATTAAAGATAATTTAAAAGACAGTGTAAATGCTTCAGAGAGGGACTCCTTATCGGCCAACCTTTGTCTCTTACAAGGTTCGGTACGCCCAGTTCCTTTCGAATCGTCGGTTAAACGACATCTCTCCCGTCACTCTCGACGTGACGTAGTTTTTTTGTGTTCTAAACGAGGCTCGGTTTAGACCATTTCTCTCTCTTTGTTTCTCCTGTCGTGTGGCGAAGGTACTCTTAACATTAATAGTGACATTTTGAATATAAGTGATTTCTTTAAGTTCAACAGGTAATTGATAAGTGCGGGAAAGGGTGCACCCGAATAACTGTCCGACAAGTGGTGGTACTTCGCCCAGTGAGGTATGTACAAAACGTCAACTTCATTCATTTAATTATTTAAGGTCCTCCGGAAATCAATGTTGCCGTTACATGGCAAAATATTTAACAATGCTATTATAACTTATTCTTAATGTTGGCTTATTTGTATGTAGTTAAAGCTATTAATTTATAGTGAGGAGCTGTAAGTAGCAACGTATATGAAAATTATGTAAACCTATATTTTTAAAAACAAATTGAAACGTCAGATGGTAACTAAATCTTTAGGGTAAATTTGTTTTCAATATAGGGTAACCCGGGAGAGTTGCCGCATCCGGGATAGACTGCGCACCCCCTTAGTTTTGACAATTATCAATAGAATGTGTAGCGATGCTCACTGTAGAAACACAATAGTCTTATAGAATAAGTGAAGAGGTTTTGTTTCATTTGCTCTGTTTTTACATCTTTTTTTAGTGCTTTTACTGTCGCAATGCTGTTTTCGCTTCAAAGTTATTTCACTTCAAACTACATTCGCAACTACTTTAAATACCTGGATTAAGATCATTGTTTGAGCTTTGCAGGCCCATTAACTTTTATTCTGAATGTTTTTAGTCTAGTTCCGCCATTTTGACAGTCAAAGCCAAGGACCTGTTAGCTGCGGCATCTCTCCCGTTCAAAACGGGAGAGTCGCCGCAGATAATTTCGGTATACATGCCACACTTTTCTATTACGGGATACTTGCCGCACGTAGTGAATAATGATTTGTGGGAAAAAGCTGCCTCAGTAGGAAATGGTACAAGTGGTTTCAGGGCTGCGGGGATCTGTGTCCTATAACGAAATGCTCTCTCAGACTACTTGTTCTCCATATCGGATAACTTGGAACCTGTTCAAACCCAACCGGAGACTACGTCGGTTCAATCCTACAGAGAGACTACTGGTATGCCTGCATCGTCTCAGATAATCGTCAAACCTACTCCGTGTTGCAGCAAATACAGCATTAAACCTGGTCAAGAGGAGAGTCCATCAAAACTTTTAACAAAAATCTCTCCTGTCACAAAACTAAAGGAATGAAATTCAAGAAAATATGCTGGTAAGGAGCAGTTGTTTTGACTCCTGTCAAAAACAGAAATAACCTTAAAAAGTCATTAGATGAAAAACTTAAAAGACTTCAAAAACTGACAGAAAGTAGAAGTTGTTCAGTCTAAGCCAATAAAGAAGAGATTGAGTTTCAATGTTTTCTCTTCTGACTCTGACAATGAACTAACCTATGATGGTTTAGGTGACACCCAAGGGGCAAGACACAAATTCTCTAAATCTAAAAAAGCTAAAATAGATAGGCCTAAAATTATTCCAAAACTAATTTGATGGGCATCTGCAAGGAGCGAGGTGAGGCCTACAATATTACAAAGAAGACATGTGACAGGTTATGTTGTGCTATCTGCAAATCATGGCTATATGATGATTGTACTATTTTCGAAATATTTTGTGTTGATTCTGGTCGCGAAGACAGAAAAAATCAGAGTAATTTCTTAATATAGTGTTTAAAGTGTACCGACGTATTTATATGCTACGAATAGGTTAGGTCTTAAGTTTCATGTGCTCTAATTTTCTGTTTTACATTTTCATTTAGGCCTAAGTTGTGTAATTTGGTGTATAGGTCACCATCAGCCTATTTATAAGTTATCGTAGTTTATTAGTTTAAGTAAATTTTATTTTTGTTAGTTAAGGTAAACCTAATTATATTTTTGTGTTTTTATCAATGTGAGATTAATTGTAGCCTACCTAATTGGAACATAATTGGTCAGTTGTGTTATTTTTCTCTAATTAGGCGCTAATCTAAATCCTAAAATTCTATTTTACTCTAAGTTTTATTTCATTACACCTGTACATACAATCTTCAACACAATGTTATTATAACTTACTCTTAATGTTGGCTTAGTTGTATAAAGTCAATGCTATTAATTTACAGTGAAGAGCTGTAAGTAGCAACGTGTATGCAAATTATGTAAACTTATACCTTTAAAAGCAAATTGAAACATCAGATGGAAACTAAATCTTTAGGGTAAATTTGTTTTCAATATATATTGTATTTTCAACATATTATTTGAATGGTTCAAAACATTTTGAAAACCACTATAAACACATATGCCACGACGTCTAGGCCTAAGCATACTTATTAACGACGTGTTTTGTGATTGGAGAAAATCATGGTTGTTACTTAAAGTTTACACAAATTTCACATTAAATAATTAGACGAGGTACTTTGTAGCAAGTGCAAATCCTGATGTGAAAATGTTGCATCTAGACAGACAAATTACTCACTCGCACAACGTACTGTAGTCTATACAGTCGGCGATAGAACTTCCTCCTTTCCTTCTGTATTTTACACTTGGTTCCTGGCAAATGTCACCATCCGAAACTCCCTTCGCTCCCCATCGCTTGCTGTTTTTGTCAGATCCCTCTCAGCAAAGCTCTTCTGTAGTGCCGAAAGCTCGTATTACCCACACCTTAGGGATCTGCAAAACTCTGTTGGGCACCCTCCTATTTTCCGTCCTCGTCCCAAAGTCCTTCTCGATCCTCCATAACACCTCTGCAACTCACACTTCCTCTCTCAGCCGTCTACCTCTCGCCTCCTAGATTAGGCTACTAGTTTTTAAGTTTTAGTCTTAATATGTTTAAATTGTAAATAGTGTTTACATCCAAAAAATGTCCTGCTTTGCAGATCCCCTTCCTACATCCAACCCCTACCAAAAGCCCTATTAACATATTCCTACCAGCAGCCATTGTCAGTGACAGACGCTGCATCGGGGGACACCAAACCCCCTCCTTCTCTGACTGACTGTATTTTACATTAAATTTATTTTAAATGTGTGCATCTAAGAAATATATCTAAATTTTGAAAATGCTTGACTTTAAAAGTCAAGCGTAAGATAATTCACAAAGTAAATTACTTACTTACTACTTACTAGCCAACGGCCATCCTTGGCTGTTGGGCCATTTGGTGGCGCGCTGACTAGTACAATCGAGAGGGACTTCCCTCATTGTCCTCTTCGTCTGGCTGGACGTAGCCCAAGGAAGTGCACGTGAGGAGGTCATCTACATCCAAGGTTCCGTTTCCGCACAACACGCAATCCGGCGATTGGAGGACATGAATCTTGTGGAGGTGTGCCGCAAGGTAGTCGTGGCCAGTAGCCAGGCGGAACAGTGCTACACCTGTGCGGCGGGAAAGGCTACGGTTTATTGGTCCTTCAGTGACGAGTGTAGCCCAGCTTCTGTTGTGAGAGGCCCTGATTAAGTTTTCTCTCGTGCCGCGATTTAAAGCTGAGTTTTTCTGTATTTTCACTGATTGAAAAGAAGTTGAGGTAAGTGGCTGTGGTAAAGCGGCTCCCTGTTTGGCGAGAGTGTCGGTTTTCTTGTTTCCTTCTATATTGACATGACTTATATTCTATATTGGTGCCCCCTGCTCTCGACTGAACGATCAACACAAGTTTCGCCTTTAAGCTCACTGACCAGATACTAGAGAACCTTAACCAAATAACATCATTGTCTGCAAACGGCCCTTCTCAGGGCCCTGACATGAGCCTCCGAATATTACAAAGTAAATTGTTGAGGTGAGAAGTTTCTTATTTGGCATAAATATATTCCAGAAGGCCAGATATAATATTATAAAGGGAAAGACGGAATATAAATAAGTAGGTTACTTGAGCGTGATTTATTCACTGGTATTTCCTACACACCTGTATGTGCACCTTGATATCTAGACAATATGCACGTTCAAAGTGCGTCACCCGTCCCCTGACTCTGCACTCTTTGAATACTATACTTGCTTACGTCTCTTGATAACAGGAAGTGTATTTACATTGTACTACATGATTTTGTTATTTCTTCTAGATATTGACAGTTAAAATGTTATTGTATGCATATTTTTAATTAATAAGGGGTAAGGTTGATATTTATCATGAAACAAAAACAATCGATTTGTCCGACTCGCAAACGCAAGACGCACGGTTTCCTTCGAGATCTATAAATCAGCCATTTACCAAATTTAATTTTGCGTCGTAGATTATACGAATATCCATATGCTTATCATGTTTCGAAACGTTTTCTTCGTTGTTTATCTAATGCTTCATCCACAAAAATTAATACCTTTAATATATGGAAAGTAAATTTATAATTTTATTTTGACAATTATTTAGACTTTACATTTAAAAATACGTATGCCTTTATAGTTTAAAAATTATCATTAAAAATAGATATAGAATAGAGGCCAGGCTCTATGTACATTATTTTTAAAGAAATAAAAATAACACTCAAAATAAAAGTCTAATTTATTTTTCTCAAATGTAAAGTCAGACAAATTGTTAAATAAATTTACAAATTCACTTTCCTTCAATAAATAATATTTTTTCTTAGAGAAAGAATGTGTAGGCCTATAGCTCTTATAGTGAAACAAATAAAAACATACACAAAACACAAATTAATCATTTATTGACTTATTCGCGTTTCAATGACAGAGTCATCATCATCAGTAAGTGTTACTACTACAAACTCTTTACAACTAGGATGAAAGTAAGGTTACACTTCCATATTTAATCCATAATTATTTGAGTATAACTCAATTATTGTATTAGGTATAATAGTATAATTAGGGTTAATAACTGTTGTTTTGACAAGTGGGTGTGGCAACTCCTACTGTATAAATATAGAAGTGTAACTTTACTTTCACCCTAGAGTTTGTAGTAGTAACACTAACTGATGCTGATGACTTTGCCATTAAAACTCATATAAGTCAATAAATGATTAATTTGTGAGTTTTGTGCATGTTTTTATTTGTTTTAACATAACATCACAAGCTAAGTTCAAAGAATAGTTGCTTAAAGTGAAATCTTAAAAAACAGAAATTATTCGTTATGGCATATATATAGTATTTTTTCTTAAAGAAAGAATTTATATTATTCTGTAATTTTAGTTTTAAAATCATTTTTTGGTAGTAGTAAAATCTGTTTTAGTAGTAGTAAATCATTTTTAGGTCTTAATAGGCAAAAGGGAAGTACAAGTTCGCCGCTAAGGTGTGACTTATGTAACTATACTGATATAGGAATTAATTGCAGTTATGTTGAATTTGGATGTTTTGGTTGCTTAAGAACACCTATAGACATGGGTCCTTACCCGACAATACCTAAATGCAATGTTCATTTTATTCTACACATGTCATAAGTAAAATGGATGCGGGTATTGTTTTCACTATCTTTTTATTAAACGTAATCAATTTATGTTACTTTTATTAAATTCTCTCTCTAACCGTAATTTGAAACACTATTCTTCCATAAATTTGTAATAAAATTATATGTAATACACAAATTTTTAATAAAAACACCTAAAGTGTATCAGTAAATGAATCACATGTTCCAAACTGCTAAACACAGTACATAGTAGTTAATTCTTTCCCTGCTAGAGTGCACTGTAATACGTTATGATAGATACAGTACAAATGAAATAGGTTTTATATTACTACATTTATAAAACTTCATTAAAATACGTTTTTTTTACAAAGCTACTAACATTTTCAATATGTAAATTTAAAAGGTATTTTTATTGCTTTCCATAAGAATAATTTTACTACATGACTACGAAATTTAGCTATGCTAAAAGAAGAAACTAGGTTGTTTAGTTGGAAATGTGAAATGTTTCAGTATTTAATGCAAAAGAAACACAAATAGTCAAAATATAGTTGCAAAATCAATTTCCTAATTAGTGAATATTATATTAAATGTAGAAACAACACATTTGTTGGATATTCTTCAATGGTTTATTTAATTCACTAAAATTGTTTTCCAAAGGAGCAGTATATTGAATAATAGAGCACATTACAAAAAATATTACTCTACTGGATAGTATGCTATAGAAATTCATTTGGACTATTCAAAATTTGAAGTATTCGTGAACATTAGTGTTTATATTTCCCAAACTGACAGCTAGAGATAAATGCCTTTCGCAAACATATTCAATACTAACATTTTGTCTCACTCAAATGAAAGTAGCTAGCATTTGGGAAATGAATGTTTTACTGTTTCTTTCTTATCCTATGAAGTGATAAATGATTAAAACAAAATAGTGTGTATTGAAAAATTTAATTATTTCATGTTTATCAAATAAACATAATTTTTTTAAATTATGAAGCAAATTTCTCTGTATTTGTCTAGAAAAATCAGATGAGGAAGTAATTTTCTCATAACTAGAATTTATGATGGTTAATGGAAATGCTGATCATGACAGTGGCGGATTCAGGGAGGAGCAATGTGTAAAGTGTGATCCGCCAGTGACATTTTAGTTACTTTCAGTTGAAATGGATACTATCCAATGCAATGTATCTACTCCTGTATTAATACTAAAAAAGTATTAGAATGTTGGTTTGATATTATGCCATAAATATTAACTTTAAATCAGTAAAAGTTGTCCGGAATACCAAAAGGAGAAAACCTGAATCTTAGGTAGATTTTTTTTTTATTTGTATGTATTTTGTTGTTTATTTTGTATTTGTCTCTCATCGTGTAAACACTTCTATTCTTTGTAACAACCTTTTCTTTTCAATAAACGTCAATCAACCTACGTAATTGTTAATGTTGAATGAAGATATCAGCTGCCAATAAACCCCCAAATCAAATACAATATTTCAGTCATCCCAATGATTCATAAAGGAAATTTTCAAAAAGTATAAAAAATATAATAACTTTAAACATTAGGCACTTATTTTCATAACTTTATTTGTTCTATCAACTAGGAAAGTTACTTTAATCCTTTATCAATTTATGTACTAATTTGAAACACCACAAACACACTTGGGCAGAAGGTTGCAGCAATACTAATGTTGTAAAACTGGTAGGTTTTTATTGTTAAACCTTGTACATCATTAATTAACTAATTGTATTTCATTTGTATTGTATTACAAAGAAAAAAGTTATGTAATTCGTTAAATTTTAATGTGTGTTATATAACATAATTAAAAAATATTATTTGTTCTATTCCATGTCATAAATAGAGTATTCCTATTGCTTTGGCTAAAAAAAGTGTTTTTTGTGTGATTAAATATTTTGCATCCATGCTTAGGTATGACCAAGGTAAAGACATTCTTACATTAACACCTTAAAGCAAAATTTAGCTTGTAAAAAGTGTTTTTTGTGTGATTAAATATTTTGCATCCATGCTTAGGTATAACCAAGGTAAAGACATTCTTACATTAACACCTTAAAGCAAAATTTAGCTTGCAAAAAGTGTTTTTTGTGTGATTAAATATTTTGCATCCATGCTTAGGTATGACCAAGGTAAAGACATTCTTACATTAACACTTTAAAGCAAAATTTAGCTTGCAAAAAGTGTTTTTTGTTGATTAAATATTTTGCATCCATGCTTAGGTATGACCAAGATAAAGACATTCTTACATTAACACCTTAAAGCAAAATTTAGCTTGTAAAAACTGTTTTTTGTGTGATTAAATATTTTGCATCCATGCTTAGGTATGACCAAGGTAAAGACATTCTTACATTAACACCTTAAAGCAAAATTTAGCTTGTAAAAAGTGTTTTTTGTGTGATTAAATATTTTGCATCCATGCTTAGGTATGACCAAGGTAAAGACATTCTTACATTAACACCTTAAAGCAAAGTTTAGCTTGTAAAAAGTGTTTTTTGTGTTATTAAATATTTTGCATCCATGCTTAGGTATAACCAAGGTAAAGACATTCTTACATTAACACCTTAAAGCAAAATTTAGCTTGCAAAAAGTGTTTTTTGTGTGATTAAATATTTTGCATCCATGCTTAGGTATGACCAAGGTAAAGACATTCTTACATTAACACTTTAAAGCAAAATTTAGCTTGCAAAAAGTGTTTTTTGTGTGATTAAATATTTTGCATCCATGCTTAGGTATGACCAAGATAAAGACATTCTTACATTAACACCTTAAAGCAAAATTTAGCTTGTAAAAAGTGTTTTTTGTGTGATTAAATATTTTGCATCCATGCTTAGGTATGACCAAGGTAAAGACATTCTTACATTAACACCTTAAAGCAAAATTTAGCTTGTAAAAAGTGTTTTTTGTGCGATTAAATATTTTGCATCCATGCTTAGGTATGACCAAGGTAAAGACATTCTTACATTAACACCTTAAAGCAAAATTTAGCTTGTAAAAAGTGTTTTTTGTGCGATTAAATATTTTGCATCCATGCTTAGGTATAACCAAGGTAAAGACATTCTTACATTAACACCTTAAAGCAAAATTTAGCTTGCAAAAAGTGTTTTTTGTGTGATTAAATATTTTGCATCCATGCTTAGGTATGACCAAGGTAAAGACATTCTTACATTAACACCTTAAAGCAAAATTTAGCTTGCAAAAAGTGTTTTTTGTGTGATTAAATATTTTGCATCCATGCTTAGGTATGACCAAGATAAAGACATTCTTACATTAACACCTTAAAGCAAAATTTAGCTTGTAAAAAGTGTTTTTTGTGTGATTAAATATTTTGCATCCATGCTTAGGTATGACCAAGGTAAAGACATTCTTACATTAACACCTTAAAGCAAAATTTAGATTGTAAAAAGTGTTTTTTGTGTGATTAAATATTTTGCATCCATGCTTAGCTATGACCAAGGTAAAGACATTCTTACATTAACACCTTAAAGCAAAATTTAGCTTGTAAAAAGTGTTTTTTGTGTGATTAAATATTTTGCATCCATGCTTAGGTATGACCAAGGTAAAGACATTCTTACATTAACACCTTAAAGCAAAATTTAGCTTGTAAAAAGTGTTTTTTGTATGATTAAATATTTTGCATCCATGCTTAGGTATGACCAAGGTAAAGACATTCTTACATTAACACCTTAAAGCAAAATTTAGCTTGTAAAAAGTGTTTTTTGTGTGATTAAATATTTTGCATCCATGCTTAGGTATGACCAAGGTAAAGACATTCTTACATTAACACCTTAAAGCAAAATTTAGCTTGTAAAAAGTGTTTTTTGTGTGATTAAATATTTTGCATCCATGCTTAGGTATGACCAAGGTAAAGACATTCTTACATTAACACCTTAAAGCAAAATTTAGCTTGTAAAAAGTGTTTTTTGTGTGATTAAATATTTTGCATCCATGCTTAGGTATGACCAAGGTAAAGACATTCTTACATTAACACCTTAAAGCAAAATTTAGCTTGTAAAAAGTGTTTTTTGTGTGATTAAATATTTTGCATCCATGCTTAGGTATGACCAAGGTAAAGACATTCTTACATTAACACCTTAAAGCAAAATTTAGCTTGTAAAAAGTGTTTTTTGTGTGATTAAATATTTTGCATCCATGCTTAGGTATGACCAAGGTAAAGACATTCTTACATTAGCACCTTAAAGCAAAATTTAGCTTGTAAAAAGTGTTTTTTGTGTGATTAAATATTTTGCATCCATGCTTAGGTATAACCAAGGTAAAGACATTCTTACATTAACACCTTAAAGCAAAATTTAGCTTGTAAAAAGTGTTTTTTGTGTGATTAAATATTTTGCATCCATGCTTAGGTATGACCAAGGTAAAGACATTCTTACATTAGCACCTTAAAGCAAAATTTAGCTTGTAAAAAGTGTTTTTTGTGTGATTAAATATTTTGCATCCATGCTTAGGTATAACCAAGGTAAAGACATTCTTACATTAACACCTTAAAGCAAAATTTAGCTTGTAAAAAGTGTTTTTTGTGTGATTAAATATTTTGCATCCATGCTTAGGTATGACCAAGGTAAAGACATTCTTACATTAACACCCTAAAGTAAAATTTAGCTTGCATATTTCCAGGAGAACATAGAGTTACAGGCATCTATCAGAATGGATTGCTATGATGCCAATCAATTAAGCCTACTAAGTAGAGATAGATTACCTGTCATTACCATTCCTCTAAGCTTGTTAAAAGGAAGATAATCTGCAGGCAATCTTTTAGTCCAGGCATTCAAACACCCAGTATAAGCAGAATACTGCAGAAATACAGTAGTTGTTTATCTGTGGAATAGACAAACACATTTATATCTTGTTTAAAATTAACAACTTGCTCAACTTATGTTTAAGGAACTTGTTAAAGAAATTATTTTTTTACAAAATGCTCTACCCTTCGACATGTACAATGAAATATTTGGCATTTAGACCCACTAAATGTTTCTTACTTTATTCTGAAATTATATCAATTCATCAACTGTCTCAGTAGAATTTTAAAAACTTGTTTCTCTTCATTTAATCAACTCGGAGTTTTTAGTTGCATACACTCCATTCACCACAAGTAATGTTTGTAAAAAAGGTAATATATATTTTTAAAACTCAAAGATAGTTGGAAGAAATGTATTGTACTACAAACACTGTCTGTGTTTAAAGGCCTAAATAGGTTTTAATGAGATATTATTCTTCAATGTTTGTTAATAATAAAATATTATTATGACAGGTTTTTTACAATGTTTTACATTTTAACCTAAGTCTAATGAAATACAGTTTTTAATTTTGTTTTTCCATTCATCCCTATCTGTCCACAAGTTTTCTGGTATATCCCATTTGATTAAAGATGAACTAATTTCCTGTATCCACGTTTTCGATGGTCTTCCCCTTCGTCTTCTCCCTGGTGGTGTCCATTCCAACAACATCTTTGGTAGTCTTTCATCATTCATCCTTTTCGTATGTCCATACCAAATTAACTGTTTTTGTTCTACAAAATCTGTAATTAAATTTTGTACTTCCATTTTATCTCTAATTATTTGATTTCGGATCTTATCCAATCTTGATATTCTCGCAGAACGTCTCCAAAAGTCCATCTCAGTTGCCAATAATTTCTTTGTCAATGTTGATTTCAATATCCAAACGTCTGATCCATATGTCATTATGCTTCGTACTATTGTATTAAAAATTTTTGTTTTTGTTTGATTAGTTATATGTTTATCCCATAAAATTCCGTTTAACATTGAAATTGTTGTTTTTCCCAAATTTATTTTCGATCCAATTTCTTTATCTTGTTTCCCATCATTTGTAATTTTCATTCCCAAATACTTACATTCCTCAACATGTGATATTCTTTTAATATTTTCTTCTTCTATTATTAAGTCTTTACTTTTTTCTCCTATGACCATGTATTTAGTTTTATTCATATTAACATTCAATCCCCATAGTTTGTATTCTCCTATTATCTTTCGAGTCATATATTCAATGTCTTCATAATCTTGAGCTAAAATCAATTGGTCATCTGCAAATTGTAAAGAATAAATTGTGATATTGTTTACTGGGATTCCCATTCCTTTGCATTTATTCTTCCAATTTTTCAAAACCTTTTCTGTATAAATTTTATATAATGTGGGTGACAGACAGCATCCTTGGCGTAATCCTTTTGTTACTTCAAAACCTGTTGACAGATTGTTTCCTATTTTTATTTTGGAAATAGAATTTTTATATAAATTTTGAATTGCCTTGATTATAGTTTGACTTATAGCATTTGACTTTAACACTTCCCATAACTTTGATAATGGTACATTATCATAAGCTTTTTCTATATCTATAAATACTAAATGGAGAGGTTGTAAACGAATTACTTTCTTTTCAATTATTTGTTCTAAGCAGAATAAGTGATCTATCGTTGATCTTCCTCTTCTAAAACCTGCCTGTTCCTCAGCCTCCATATCCTTGTATTCATTTTCTAAATATTGCTTAATTATTTTTCCATAAATTCTGCTTAATGTATTTGTAACTGTTATTCCTCTATAGTTTTCACATTGCTTCTTATTACCTTTCTTATGTAATGTGGATATATAGCCTATTTTCCACTCTTCTGGTGTCTCTTCTCCATTCAAACATTTTTCAAAAAGTTCCTTCAAATTTGCAAATAATTTATTTGTACCATACTTTAATAGTTCGGCTGGAATTCCTCCAGGTCCTGAAGCTCTTCCATTTTTCATAGATTTTATTGCCTGTATCACTATTTCCATATCCAAATTTAGATAGGTATTATTTACTGTTTCTGGTATTTCATTTTGATTTTTTTCCAAATGTTCTTCTCTGCATTCCGTTAATAAGTTTTTAAAATATTCCTCCCACGTTTGAAAATCAATATATGTCATTTGTTGTGACTCCTTAGAGTTTTTTCTTAATGTTTTCAAAGTTTTCCAAGCTTCTGTACTTCTTTTCCCTCCAATAAAAGATTCTATCTTTTGGCATGATTGTTCCCAACTTCTGTTTTTTGATTCTGCAACCATTCTTCTAATTTTTGCTTGTTGTGCATTAAGTTCTATTTTATCATCAATTTTCTTTGTATTTAACCATTTTAAATATTTCTCTTTTTTAATCTTCACTTCTTTTTTAATTTCTTCATCCCAATAATAAAACGTATTCTTTTTCTCTTTAATATCAATTTCACCTAAAGCTTCTTTTGCTGATTCATGTATTACTTTTGAAATATATTGGTATTGTTTTTCTGTTGTATCCCAATGAGTTTCTGTTAATTTTTCATCTAACCTCTTCCTATATAAGTATACAGTACTCTCATTTTCCAAACTCTGTAAATTATATTTAGGAAGATTCAATTTGATACCCTTTTCAACATATTGTTCTTTTTCTTTATCTTTATTGTTTAATTTTTTAAATGGAAATAATATTTTAGAATTGACTATAAAATGATCACTAAGTTTCACACCTCTGTATACTCTAACATCTTGTATTTTTAGTTTTGTTTTCTGTTTTACTATAATATAATCAATTATTGATTTCTGCTGCATTGTTTCTCTATACCAAGTATATTTATGTATTTCTTTATGTTGGTAAAAACCATTCAAGACTTTCAAGGAGTTTTGTTCACAAATGTCTATTAATCTGCTTCCATTTTCATTTACAACATCTTCTCCAAATGGTCCAATTATTTTGTTTCCAATCTGTCTTCCAGTTCTACTATTGAAGTCTCCTGCAAGAATAACTTCTCTTGTATTTCCAATTTCCTCTATTATTCCGTTCAATTTATTGAAAAATTCATCTTTCTTACATAATAAAACATCTTCATTTATAGCATACACTCCTAATATTACCAATTTGTATCCATGAAAATTCATATTAATTCTGATTAGGTTTTCGTCAATTGGTTGCCAGTTAGTGACATAAGTTTTTAATTTTTTCCTTATTAATACAGATATTCCACGTTTTGCTCTTTGATGCTTCTGTACATCACTGTAAAAATGTATGAATGATCCCTTAATTTCGCTGCCATTTCCTTTTTTTTTTGTTTCAGATAAGACAATAATATCTTGTTTTCTGATTTCTAATTCTTTAATCACTTCTTCAAATTTATTATTTAAACCTTGAATATTCCACGTTCCAATATTCATTGTCCGTTTCCATAGCTTTTGTCGTATTCCTTTAAATCCATCCGGCTGTATTCTATTAGACTTTTTAACAATTTAGGTTTTTTATATGAATGGGGAGTTGGCCCATTGCATAACCCCCAACCTGGAGGACCAGGTAATTTATTTTCAAGGTTGTCTTCCTTTAGCCTTTGATAAACCAATATCTCCCTACAAGGCAGCAGTGTTAGTTTTGGTCCGCCCCGAGTATTTTATTTCCTCGGTACCCACCATATCTGGTGAGCTTTCCCTTATCCGCCACCTAGGGAGGCGCCCGATGGGAGACTAACAACTCCACACGGGTAATAATAAAATAAATGGAATAATTATAGCAAACACCTTGAGATGAATAATCTCTCTTGATATTCCTACAGCATATAAGACAAATCCTTCATATAAATAAAGTACAAACACTATATTCATTTACTTCATAGCAACTCTTTGTAAAGGCAGACAAACTTCGTATTTCACAATGTAGCGAATGTAAATAAGAATACTTTGTCATTATTATAGGTAATTTACTTTACTAAAACAGTTGTAAATATTTTACAACTTGCCAATAGTAGCACTGACTGTCTAAGTTGACAATGGAACACATCTCTGGAAACAGCCATCCTCAACAAATATAAGTAAGTGCTACTATAGCAAGTGTAACATATTTAAAAGTGTTTTAGTGAAAACTGGTAGCTCACGTAATGATAGAATCAACAAATTTAATTATTTTAAATTTGTTGTTATTTATGTATAGGGGAAAGTACACAGTGAGACAAGAGCTGTTTCTAGTGTGGGAATTATGTTTCTGGAGTTTTGGCAGCAATTTATTATCTTTTCAGCTATAACACATCCTCTGATGTAATGGGTGTTTAAATTTCCTATTAACTTTTGTAATGTGAACACCCTCATGTTTTAAAATGGCGAGAGTGATTTTTAGCTTTTTTTGACTATGTTTTAGTTTATACAATGCCGGTTAGACTAATCGTTTCTACATTTATTATAGAGAAGGAATTCAAATTTTTATTTTATAAGGTAATGTTTAAAATTATCTACACCAAAATACAAAATCCTTTTCCTAATGTAATGTATCAGAAATAAGGTGAAGACCTAAATTTAAGGTAATATGACGTCATTCAGGAACAGAACATTCTTTATATTCTTCAAGGACTCATTATAATATAAATACAAAATGGTATACAGCCTTTAAGACACACAGCATATTTAATCTAGGCTCTGGGAACTCCCTCAATAGGTACAGTTTATGTTAGTTTTTCAGAGAAGTAGCAACATGACTTCTGAATGAAACTGTCGCAAGAGATGTGTATTAGTAACATGCTTTTGCTGTTTGCTTTCAAAAATGTGTTTATTATAATTTTATTACTAATTTTTATGAAGAAACGTGTTTCAAATGACTGTTAAAGAGTGAGTATTTTACAAATGAAACATAATTTGATAACATTTTAGGGTGATAAAATAAGTGTAGAAACAATACTCTCAATATTTCTACTTTTGATTTGAGTAAAACAAAATGTACATTTCTAACAAACCATACCAAGGAAGAAGTGATACCACTAGATGCCTTTCTTGGGTCACAATAACTTATCTAACTGTCCTGAATTGCAATTGACTAGATAATCGGCCATACCTTGGCAGTCACCATGATCTTCTGTTATGTAAATGACCATAAGAGTTTATTCTTATGTAAATAGTATAGTTTTAAAAATTATTATTCCTAAATAGTAGTTCTTTTATTGTTTATTACTTATAATATTTCCACTGGCATCATTATGTTTAACTTATATCTATTTATTGAGAAAATGTTCAATACATTTTCTACATTTATAGAAGTTGAGGGATTTATAATGAGGTACACTTTTGTAATCAGTGGCGTAACAGTTTTTTTCGGGCCCCCCGCAAAAATCCTAGTTGGGCCCCTATCCATTCGTTATGCCTAAATCACTCTCGTCTCATTTACACTTCAAACGTTACAGATTAGTTTGAGTGTATATATAGTAGATAGTAGGCTATATTTCATTAGAAGGACCAAAAGTTGCCTTTTGCAGGGCGCGATTGTGTTCTACGTACGAGGCGCAGCCGAGGTTTAATGAAAAAAAAGCGATATTTTTCATTACACTGTTGACATCGCACAAACTCAACAAATATTAATGAGTTAAAAGTTAAACAAAAAACCCCATTGTAATTCTTAGGTTATAAGATTCGATATTTATTATGTTAAACAATTACCACAAGCTGATTTTAAACCCATAAATGCATTGTAGAGAATCATCAACGCTTCTGGTGGACAAGCATAAAATACATTAGAGTAATGGAAAGTTAGCTGACTGAGAGACGCTAAAACAGTGTTACTTTCGCTACTCAAACTGAGTACCGAAGGTGACTACTTTCGTTGCAGTGGGATGAAAAATTATTAAAAGCATCATAACAACAACAAATTATAGGATAAGGTATATTACAACACATTTATAGGACTGAAACTAAAGTCAAAAGGTTTTATCAAATATAGGAATAGGAGTCAGGCATTCCATAATAGATGACGGTAAACGGAAAAATAATTTTATAAAACGTTTTACTTTAGTTAATTATTTAACTAAACCTAACTACATTTTAACTGTAAATATAAAAATGTGTATTATTTACAATGTCATATTCTGTAAGAAAAAACAAAAGGTCATAAATATACAATCAGTTTACATTTTTAAAATTTGTTTAAAGTTCAAATTTCTTTACTTAATGCTGAACTTTTTAAAACTAACAACGATTTTGGAAGCAAAAGTTTCAATAGTTTTACTAATAATAATACTTCTGGCAATTTCCTTTTCTACACTAAGCAAGCTAAGTCCATGCAGTCTTTCTTGACACATAGCACTTCTCAAATAATTTTTGATAAGTTTCAGTTTGGAGAATGACCGCTCAGCCGAGGCTACGGTAACTGGCAATGTTAAAAACAAAAGATAAAGCAAAAGGCAATTGCACACGTCAGGTACGCTGCAAGCAATGCTATAGTTTTCAACTAACAAAAGCTCTGCGATTTCTTTGATTGTTTTCTTTTCCTTAATATCATTTTTTAAAGCTAGCCTAAAACTTGAAAGTTCAGTGACAAAATCTGAGGATAAATCTTCACTGTATTGTTGACAGAGCTCATTTGCTTTCTCAACAAGTGACGCTGAAGACAAAAACTCAGGAGTTAACACTTGAAAACCGTCGGTAATATTTAGCATGCCCTCGAAACGATTTTTTAGTTGACCTATTACAATATCCAATGTGCCATAAAATACAACGGTTTTAAAATACAATTCAGGGTCAGAAAGTCTTTCTTCTTCAGCTGGATCTTCAAAATGTTTTTTTGTCCCACGACCTCTTCTATTTTTAAAATCCGTAGTGATTCCCCATTCTTGAGCGATTCCTGTAGCAACTACAAGAACAGTTTCATAGATATTTCTTAATTCCGTCAGCTCTGTTTTTGTATTATTTAAAAAAATTAGTAGCTTTTGATAAGTCCATTCCTCTGTTTTGCAGCAATTTGGAATCAATGCTGACTGATTCTAATATAACCGTATGTAAAACTACTTGAAAAACGAATTCAAATTCCTCCAAATGTTTTTTCAATGAAGTAGCTTGTGCCTTCTCATCTGATTTAGAAGAGTTGAAGATAATTTTTGTCAGCGCCCTTATTATAACCACGTAATTGTACCGCAAAGCCTTCAAAGCATTAGATCGTAATGACCAGCGCGTAGGGCACAATTTTTTTTTAAAGTGTAACAAGTTGAGCTAAGAAGCTCCCATCTTGTAATGCTTTGGCTAAAAAATACATAGAAAAATAAAGTGTTTTCTTGAATAATCGATACGGCATCATTTACAACTAAATTCAAATTGTGAGCCGAGCAGTGAATATATTTAGCGTTCGGTTGCAATTTCTGAATTCTGGATCGTACACCCTTATAAACACCGGACATATTTGCCGCTCCATCGTAACCTTGTCCACGACATTTTGATAGGTTTAGACCTTTCTCATCTAGGTTTTTTAAAATTGCATCTGCTAAACCTTCACCGGTTTGGTCCGTTACTTTTCTCAAACCTAAAAAACTTTTATTAATTTCAATCTTTGTTGGCATTCCTGCATCATCTTCAGATAGAGTCACATACCTAACAATTTGACTTAGTTGCTCATGCTTGATAATGTCTTGTGTGGTATCCATTATTATTGAGAAAAACTGGGACGACCGAATGCGTTCTAAAATAATATGTTGCACTTCATTTGATAAAATCTCTATAAGCTCGTTTTGAATTGAAGGACTCATATACTTATCACGATACTTTGGACCAGACACCAGATCTTGTAAAATAGGATCATACTTGCATAACAGATCAATAATTGCCAAAAAGTTTCAGCTATTTGCTTTACCTATTTTTTCTGTGTGACCTTTAAAGGCTAAGTTTGACTCTGCCAATGTTAGAGTTACATTTAAAATGCGATCCAGAACCTTAACCCATTTGTTTGTTTCTTTTTTAAGCTCGGATGTCATTGTAGAATCAACAGTTTGTTGTTTTTTCCATAAGTTGAACGTTACGCATGCATTCAAATGAGTGTGACTTGGCTCATGTTTCGTCAATTTTTTTGAAAGGCCTTGCCAGTCTCGAACATGCTCTATACATGCTAAGGATGTATTTTTTCTCTCTGCAAAAAGTCAACAGGCTTCACAATAGACTGCATCTTTTTTTATAGAATAACATATCCATTCTTGCTTTATTTTTCAAACAAGTTTTTGTATTTCTTGAGTAGTAATTTACAGAAAATGATCTGTTGTTATGACATGGGTCTTTAGGAAAAGGACCCTTTGGCTGACACGGACCAATTCTTACAATAGCCTTTTTCGTTTCATCGTCTAGTTCATTGGGAAAATTTGTGAAATCTGAAGGATACGACTTTGAAATATCCATAAAACTAATACGTTTACCAGTGATATCTGTATTACTTAAGATCAGGTTTTCAACTATATTCTGACTCACGTGCTTATCTTAGCATGGAGACCATAACACATTAATCAGGGTTTATTTAGTCTAAACATTCCACAAAATGCTAGACGAGCAATATACACTCTGGCCAAATAATTAATAGTGGGCAGTTCTATACTTCTATCTTCTGTCCTTTATCGTATATTTGTTCCAGTAAAACGATAAGGAGTTAATGCATATAACTTACAGACTAGCAGTGTTAATTTTTTCGGTACCTCAATATATATATATATATATATATATATATATTTTTGTTGTTGTTTTTTTATTTTTTTGTTAATGCCCACGGGCCCACTAGACTATGGGCCCTCCCGCATTGCGGGCCTTGCGGGCCCGGCTGTTACGCCCCTGTTTGTAATTAAGGTATGAATGCTCTTTATGAAATATAACTAGGCTGTAGGCATTGAAAGGAATGTTTTCGACCTTTCTTTATCGACCTATAACATTTACACCCTGAGTCGTATTGGTCAAATCTTCACATTAAGTGTCATTTGAAACAATTTTCTTCCATAAATTTGTAATAATATTATATATAACAAATATTAAAAAAAAAAAAAAAATAGCAAAAGCAGGACAGTAATGTACTCTCCCCTAACAAAAACACATTGTAGCTTAATCTTTCGCTACTAGGTAGCACTGTAAAACGTTTATCGTTTTAATATGATAGAAACAGTACAAATAAATATGATATTAAAACTACTCTATTTAGAAAACCTTCAATAAATATATTTCTTGAAAAATATTCAATTTCAGAATGTAATAAATTTGAAGGGGATTTTATTGTAATCCAGTAGTTGTTGTACATTACAACTAAGAAATTTAGTAATGCTAATAGAAGGGACTAAATATTAATTGCTAGTAAAAAAGGAATTTTCAAGTATTTTACTGTGGAAGTAAATAAATTGCCAAATTAAAATTGTAAATTCATTTCTCCAACACAGAAACGATTATATTTGTATGATGAGCTATAAAATCTGTAATGCATATTTACATAAATTTTTAAATTTCTCTCACCTTTTACATAACTTTCAATTAAAGTAGAAGAAAATTTCTGTTACACTTACAATAAGGGAATTATAACAGAGAATTATTTTTAAATGATTTTTGTAATATATGTGAAAATTAAACAGAACACAATCCTTGAAATTTATGTATAATAATAAAATAGGCCTACATTTAATAAATTAAAACTGGAATTTAACCATTTCCCCCAAAACACCTAAAAACCGATATTAAAACATGTTTACCATACTTGGTTAAATAATATAATTTGGTGGTTTGCTCTGTCCAACCAAATAGTGGCAAATAATGGTTTTTTGCCAAATGATACCAAAAGTAGAAAATTATAAAAAGACCTCAAGATGTGTAACACAAAAACTGCATGACTTAAAACGTTCCCATACATCTTCTGATACCCAATCTCCACTCGTCTCAGTCCATCAATCAATTTTCATCCGATCTCCTGTCTTATTTCCGAATTTGTACCTTATTTCCAACTAAGGCAAGGCTTTATTCTACCATGAGGGCTTAATGTTAGAAATTGTTTAGAAATCCTTTCCTCGGGCTTTCTTTAAATATGTTCAAATCATCTATGTTGGTAGTAATACTGTTCACTATTACACTAAAGCTTCTCAGATATCCGGACGTAATATAAACATAAAGTAAGCGACTTTATTTCGCAAGGCACCTGTAGTCAGTTCTTTGTTCTTTCCCGACTCAGTTGTGTCCGTCTTCTCATCGTTCAGTTCACTAGTGACCTACAGATTGGTGTATTACCTATCTGTAACGGACAGCGTAAGTTACTAACATCTATAATCGCTGATAAGGATGTGAAAAAGAAGTGCTTCTGAGTGCCTATAAAACTCTCTAGATGTCGCTTTATAGACTGCTACAGCATCAGATGCAATCAGAAAAAATAACACTAAATGAATCATATCAAAATCTATTGGATTATAAAAAACAATAAGGGAGTTGACAACAGATTACAAACAAAAATTCTTTTCAGGGAAATAATGGAAAAAATCGTCAATCTTCTCCGAAACATTCCTGGTTGTAAGAACACATGGTTTCTCTTATTCTTCTGTTAGATAATCCCTCTAATCTTGATTTAGGCCTACTCTAGTTTCTGATTTTAATCCATTTTGTAGCCTCTAGTTTCCATTCGTACTTTTCCTTTATCTATAATATTTCACAGCTGTGTGTGGTTATAGCTTTGACAACTGTGTTTACATCCTGTTTTTGTTCTCATTTAATATCGATTGATTCTAAAGCAGGGGTGCACAACCCGCGGCCCCCGACATGTTTTTGCGGCCCGCAGGCCACTCTAAAATGTTGCTTTTGAATGTAGTGAAATGTAATGCTATTCCATAGAGAAAGGCATTAGCGAGCACATTCTGATCATATGTACTTTGTACAAGTAATACTGACGTGGCTATGGAAATACGAAAAGAAGTTGTCAGTGTGGGGCCCAGCAAATGGGAATTGGAGTTCTGATTAACTTCCCTTCGCTTATTAAGATGAATTCAACAGAGACTGATAGCACCTTATACTTCTTGAAATATAGCAATATAATACAATGTTTGAAGGAAGATTTTGAAAACAGATTTCATGATGTTAATAAATTTGAAAAGCTATTTAAAATCTTCGCATCTCCGTTCAGTGTTGATTGTATGGATGCACCACACAATATTCAATTGGAACTTATAACCTGCAACATATAATTCAGTTAAAATAAAAATTCTGTGATGTTCCACTATTAGATTTCTACAAAATTTACTTGCCTGTAGAAATAGTTAATCTGCGAGAAATATTTTTAAAAAATTGTTTTTTGTTCAATAGTAGGCCTACTTTAATTTGTGAGCATGCATTTTCGTTAATGAAATCTATCAAACCTAAAGCTCGTACGGGTTTAACTGACATTCACTTGGAATCAACATTGAAAATAGTAAGTTAACTACAAACATTAAAATAGACATTGAACAATTATCAAAAGGAAAACAGTTTCAAATTTCCCACTAAAATAAACACTTTTCTGAATTCATTTCATGTTTTTTAATGTTCAAGTTAAAAGTTGTTTTATGTTTTGAATCCTGATGTAGTATGATTAATAAGTGTAGTAAACTTTAAATACTTGATACAAGTAGCAACATTGTAACATTAACAAGATAGAGAATTTGTTATCTGGATACGTTGTTACAGGTAAGTAGGCTATCATAAATTATAAAGTGGCTGTGTATAGGCCTATATGGGATGTACGCTTATATTAGAAAATGTTTTGAAAATAATAATAAAATGCTATTAACTTTGCTTTATTAATATTACAGGGCCCAAAATAATATTGGTTTTAGAATGGAACGATTGAGTAAAAACCACTCAGACCTACTGTTTAAATATTTATATGGCAAACATATTCTAATATATAAGCCTGAGATCCTTAGAATTAAAAATAAAAGACAGTATAGCGTTTTATTTTAACTCGTGAAATTATGTTTTTCGAGGTTCATATTATTAGGTGACAATAGATAAAAATACTACAGTATACGGCAATAGTATTTCTTCGATAGGCATTGGCTGTTTCATTTTTACATTTTTTGCGTCGTCTGCTTATATTCAATACAACCACGATAGACCAATCTATAGTAATATAATATAAACGGCAAAAAACTAACGTAATTTAACACCGTTTAGTAGTGGCCTCTATGTTAGTGGTGGCCTCTATATTTATATAGACTAATGGTATACTATTATAGGCTATATAGAGTATAGGCCTATAGCCAATATGAAATAATTATGAAATAAACAGTGGGTTGAAATTGAGTATATATGAGACATTAGACTTTTATAAACATAAAGTTGAAGACAAATTAATTAATGAATAAATTCAAGTGAAATCAAAACACCAAACTATTTACAAGGTCATTCGTTTCATGGCGAAAATTACATAGATGTATAATTAATAATAAACATATGGTTGAATTGTAGTACATATGATTTAATTTTTGTAAACAATTTTGTTATATCATATTTTATCCTGAATATGCTTATACTTATTTTATTGGCGAAAAACTTTGAAAATATATAAGTTAAAACTATTTTTGCATTTAAAATATGTTTATTCATTAATTGTATATATATATATATATATATATATATATATATAGGGTCTATATATATACATTTATATATATATACATATTATAAACTAAGTTATTTAAAATATAACTTTTCCTTTAGGGTTTATATTTAATTATCTTAAGACTCTTTTGTCTCACCTTCAGGTTTCTAATTAATTAACACCAATATCAATTTAAACATAACTTGTATTTATTCTTGACACTTAATTAACACACATTATACCCATTTACCTTAATACTACTTAGTGACAAGATTTACTCCTTTACTAATATTACAATTACAAAAAAACAAAGGTGGACTCTTGAGGCTTTAGGTTACTACAATAAGGTTTAAAAATGACAGTGGTAATTTCTCTTTCTCTGGGGTTGTTATTATGGATCCTAAACATTATTTCAACGTCCGCTAATTTAGTTTGTGTTGTTTGTTCAGATTCTGGGATACTTTTCTCGATCGTCTCTTTTAAATTTTGTTCGGTTATATTGATTTTATTGTTTAATTCTAAGCTTCCATCCTTCAATTTTTCCTTATCCTTAATTGATCTATCATTAAATTCTTCCTTGTTTGTAATTATTTCATCTAATTTGTCATTAGTTTGATCTAATTTACAATTTAAATCTTGTGAAGTTTTATCTAATTTACTACTTAAAATTTGTGACGTTTTATTTATCCTACCAATTAAAGCTTGGTTAGTTTTCTTTAAATCTTATGCAGTTTTGTCTAATGGATTATTAATTCGATCAAAGTTACTATTTATTAAGGTCCTTTGCTCTTTAAACTTCGCACTTCGGATTTTCATTAGCTGTACCAGTCCCTAAATTCGTCTCTGTCCCCACACCCAAATTTTGTTTATCTACTGGCGAATTTGTCCCTACATCCTCTATCTCTTTCACTAAGTCTGCTGAGTTCCTTGTCTGCCCTAATTGTTTAATTTGACTATTATCATCCCCCATTTTATTTAATTTTTCCAAATTTCTCCTACTTGGAATACAGTTACCAACTAGCTTTTTTACAATTTGATTCCTATATCTAACTATTTTCTATGATTTAAAAGTCACTTCCCTAATAATATTCACTGCAATCTTATTTACGTTCACAGTTTTTTATTAAATTACCTTCATTAACACTCTTACTTAAGCCAACAGATTAATAAATTTGTTTAATAATTTATGATTAACATTTTTTTAAATTTATTTATTTATATTCACCACTTCTATTTAACAATGGCTTACTAGTTGGGCGCAAGTTCTACACTCGAAACAGAACAATGGTCATGTCTCGTACCTTGTCCAAAATGTTAGGAACTATTTTGGTCGATTTGGCTTAATATTTCTTCCGACTTTTTTTATATAAGCTGAATTTATTCTTTAGCCTAAAACGTTATGTTATAATATATATATATATATATATATAGGCCTATATATATATATATATATATATATACATATATATATATATATATATATATATATTAAAAGTATATATAGGCCTATATATATATATTAAAAGTATTTATAGGCCTATATATATATATTAAAAGTATTTATAGGCTACTTTTATATTATATTCTAATTACCTCACTCTTCTAATAGTCACACCTTTAGGTTTCTAAATAATTAAACAATCATATAAATTTAATATCTCCTACATTTACTCATCTGACTGCAACTTATTACAAATTATACCTTTCCATACACTTATATGATGCAGTGACAAAGTTTGATTGGATAAATAGTACTAAAATTACTATAAAAGTGGACTCTTGAGGCTTTTGGTTTTTAATACAATAAATTTTAATAAATACATTGTTAGATTGCTCTTTCTCTCGGGTCGTTGTTTGGGATCTTCTATAGAGTAGACGTAGTGAGAAAAAAAAAGTTGATTACAGTTTATAAAGACAATGAATTTAATTTTGTAGTGAATTTACTAATGAGTTATAGGCCTATAATGAATTCTATAAAGTTATAAAATTTCTGTTGTCTGAATCTAGTCTAATAAAGTTTGTAGCCTACTCATTGTTTGCGCTTCTGGATTCACTGTTTGCTGGCAATTAATTTCTTCACTTCACTTTTGCACAATAATTAACTAATTATCAACTTCATTAATTAATATAAGTAAACATATAAATGATGTTAATTTACCATTAAACGATCGTGTTTTGATGACACAAAATAACTACCTTTTTAAGTTTTTCAAAAATGTTTTTGATTCTTATCATCATTTAAATTTAATATTGATCGCATTAGGGTCATTATAAAGTATGAAAAAGGATACATTTGTTTATGCGAATGAAAAAGGATTTTCCATAAACAATTAAATGCTATTCCAGTAAACAGAATGTTTCTTGTGAAATGTAGCCAAAAATTAGGCTCTCATAGCTTGAATGATCAAGTGAGACTTCAAACCTTTGGGGCCCACCGGGTGATTTTTGGAAGGCAGGAACGTTAGCAAAAAGGAGCGGCCGGGCGACTCCTGGACGGCAAACTTCAAGGTATTATTTAAGGAAATATTATATTACTAGATGATAAAATACAATTCTATTATAATGTTTACTTCATAAACAATAATTCGTATTCATTTCCGTAACCTAAAATAACATTTAAATACGAAAAATAAGTACCCAGTAATAATAACACACTATCAGCGGTTCGTTTCTCTGACGCTTTTTGGCGTCAGACCACTTTGTTTATATTCGGGTATTGTGATGTAGTTTTGTGTGAAATGTGTCATGATTTGTAAATATATCATTAGGTTGGTAGTTATGCTCATCATGTCATGCGAAAACTTGATAACGAGTGGACCTGAAAGATTGCTAGATGAAGCCTTTGATTTGGTTGGATGACTCCCCTATCATTTTTTATGACGATTCAGATATAGGCCCTACTTAAAACCCAAATGTTGATGAACCATCAAATTTCATTTATATTTCCTGTAAATGAAGGTAGGCCTAAGTTTGTACTTGAGTCATTGGATAATGACAGTAAAGAGAAATTGCATAGGCGACCAAAGCGGCCATGTTGTAGTGCCCTATGACATATACAGTAGGCTAATTCGTAACAGTCTCGTATTTTTTTTTAATTTTCCGTCCAAACAGCGTGAATTTTTTTTCTTTGTTTTTAAATACGATGGAGAATAAATAAAAGTGTTTACCCCGAGTAAAATATTTTTTATAATTTTTTAAAATAAATTGTACTATAGCATAAATATGTGTTTTAGTTTTTAAAAACATATCTATTTTAATTTTGTAATGAAAAAGTATATGTGCTGAAACATTTTGAAACCAAAACACACAACTATAGCTCTTATAGAAATGAAGTTATGGCTTTTCTCCTGAATGTCTACAAATACACATAGCCTAGTACCAAACTGTGCAGTTTTGCTACCAACTACTCAGATGCCATGTCAGTTTTGGGACACACTCAAAATTTTGCTTTTCCCTCAAACCGTTAGGCCTAAGTAAAATACTTTAATTAAGAAAGAATAAGTAAAATTTTCTACTTTAAATGTTTTAAAAAGTTTGCGCCTAGTTTGGTTAGAGCCAAAAACTATGTATCTATTGATAATATGCATTACTTTGCTTAGTTATGACATAATAGGCTCACCTGGAGGTTTAGGTCGTGGTTTCCTTACTTCCATTGTTATAGGAGCTCCTCGTCCCATCCTTAGTAAAAACCTGTCCATGACAGAGAAGTTTCATGTTCCTACTTTAATACTATCTAATATTCACAATCCTTTTGATTTCCTGCGTATGCCATGATAGTCATCCTGACAGATCGCCATAAAATATAAAGAAAAGTAACCAAACTTGACCAAAGGCTACTCAGACGGCAACACAACGGCCACAGGCTGACATTAGTGTTTGGTGAAATAAAAATATTTTTGGTTTATAGCCGTGTGTGTGTTGAAACTCTCCCTGGACACTCACAATAGTGGTGCAAAGAAGAATGTAATTAAAATTAACTGTAATACATTAAAGTTGCTTGATGTAATCATCTTGAATTCACTGATTAAACTATAATTAAAAAATACTAAACTAAGTGAATATACAGGGCTTACTTGCTGACATGTTTCCAAACAATCGTTCCTTTCAAGAAACAAAGCCTCTACTCAAAGCACTTTGAGTAGAGGCTTTGCTTTGTGAAAGGAACGATTGTTTCGAAACGCTTCAGCAAGTAAGCCCTATGTATTCACTTGGTTAAGTAGTTTTTAATTATAGTGTTATGCATTTTTAGTAAGTTATTATGGGTTTTAATATAATTTATGAAGTTCATTTAACGGCGACAAAACTAAGTGTAGAAAGATTGTAATGACTTAAAAGTTTTTAAAATATCTAAATGCGTTTCTGGTAATGCACATGGCACATTAGTTATTCGTGCAACCCGAATATTCGTTACACACATCTTACAAACCAGAGGCACGGCTAAACAAAATAAAAGGTTGCGTCTCATTTTAAATATTTATTTTATTTCGATTTTGTACAGCTAAGTTGTAAAAATAAAAATCCGTTTGCTCAGTCCGGGAATATCAACTGATAAAGACTTTCTTAGTAATTCTGCAAAATTACTTTCAACCCTCGAGAAACACAAAAATATTAGGCCTTTATAAAACGAGCCGAATTTTTAGAATGTTAAAAGGTTTCCGAGCGGAAACATTTCCAAACCTCTCCAGGGAACTTAGCATTGTTACATCTCGTTAGTTCTGCATCAGAATAAAAAACTGGTTGAAGTTTTAATTAACCAGGTTTCCAATCCTCACAGGTGTTTGTATGAAAAAAACACGCATCCACGACGTTGTAGAAAGATTTATCTGATACTTAGAAAATTACACCTAAAATATAGGCTACGTTTTCTGTTTTCCAGTTTTCAATGATGACTTGCATTTCATTGATATTTATTTACACTTTAAAAATAGACTTATTTCAATATTAATACATGCAAATTAAGTCAAAACGAATTTTATTTCTTTTATCTAACAAACGTTTTATATCTAATAGGCCTACCGTATTTTCAACTATAGAAATAAACTAATGCAATAGGGTCTACTGGTATTATAGGCCTAATACTAGTCCAATAATATGGTTGTAGGCCTATTATCTCTTAAAGGCCCAAAGCAAGGGAACAAGGGAATATTTTTTTTTTTAATAGTAAATCGAAGTAGGACCAAAATAAAACAATAAAAATTTATCCTTTGGGTTTTATCATTTCCTCTCATAATTGCACTTTCATCACGCAGAAGAGAAATAATTGATTAATAAATGAGGCCTAACTCAATTAATTTTCCCTTGCGTAGGGTAAAAGTGGAAGAATAAAGGAAAATAATAGTATAATAAATCGTGCTAGATATTTCGGTTTTATCAGACTTTTTTTTACGTTTGAAAGATTTATTTGTAGAAGATATTCTATAGCTCTAAATATATTATTAAAATTGAATAGCGTAACTTATTTATTTATTGGGTTTATTCTTTCTATTAGTCTCTCTAGAAAAATTTCAAGTCACCAAATTTCAAGTTTACATCTACAGCAATCACGAAACTGCTGTTCCTTAAAGCAATCAAGAATAAGAAATAACTCACTTTTTTCAGTCTAGTAGGCCTAGGTATTTGTCTGAATAGATTGGCCTTTTTCAGTTTTATCACTGTTGTTGTACCTATGTTAAATCTGATTTAATTTATCGGAAACTAGTGAGCCAAATACTTACTTATCCCACGTTTCCGGAAAAAAACTCTATTTGAATACGTTCAGTGTTTCATGTGTTTTAAGTTCATCACTGAACTAAAAACTCTAAATTTGTTTTGTTGTATAGAAATACACTCTGAATCGTAGCTCAAAGCGTCCAGGGCAAGTAAAGTTGAGTAAAATAATCAAAATAAAGCTAAAAGGCTATTGCGGTACTACGTTAATTTTTTTTTTTTTTAATAACGCGCTGCCTAAAAGTAGGATGCTAGTTTAATTTATTTTAATGTTAATTAAATTATAATTTTTAAAATTAAAAAATGTAACCTATATTGAATTTTGGCGTACAAACGTCGATAGGATTGTAATAAGAAGTTTATACATTTGGAAAAATTTTAAGTCTCTTAGTAGGCCTATAGACTTTTTACCTTGTGAATCTTTTTTTTAATTAAGTCAATCCTTGTCAAATGTATTAACCTTTTGAACGATGTATTGTAGGCTACTTCTATTAATATAAAATATGCAAAAGAAAGTTTGATGTAGGCCTACTCGTAGACCTATTATACTGAATTATTGTTTTACTTAACCGAAATATCAAATAAAACTTTAGATTAAAATATTTTATTTGAATTTACATCTTTAGCAGGCAATAGTTTATTATTGTTTATTTAACTAATTGTCTATTTAAATAGTCTCTCTTGATGCATTGATTCAATGCTGACGAAAAATTAGGTCTAAATAAATATTCTGTGATGGAATAGTCTAGTAGTCTGGTAGTCTATATGTGGCTTTATCATGAAAGTTCAGGGTTAGAACTGTAGGCCTAAAATGAAAAATATTTAACTTTTTTATTTGCTGTGTAAAATGGAACTAGAAAAGTTATATGTGAAAATTTATTTAATTACGTTAATTCATAATATAGCTCTACGAACATTTAGCCTATATAAAACAAAAAACACAATGTTTTAGACCTAATATTCATGCTTGTATTTTCGAACACGTTCAAATCCATAAACACATTTGCAGAGTTTCGATTATAAAAATCGAAACTTACACGATTCTTCATACATTTTTATTATGGTAGGTCTAATGTCTTTATATTTTTTAAGTAGGCTATTAATAGATGTTAATTTGTAAAATTGTAAATTGTAATAATAGAAATATTACAAATAGCTTATACGCTACGTGATAATTATACATGTGCGCCTTTAAGCTATTTAATAGCCCTATTTCCAAAGCTTCTATAAAAGGGGTTTGACCTAAACCGATAATAGTTTTACAACAAACCTTTGTTTATTAGGCTACACAATGTATCTGAAGTTATGTTAGAAAAGATATTGTAGAAGTAAATATTAAACTAAATCAAAATTTGATCTAAATCATTAATTAAAAAAAATCATCGTTTTAAAATACCAAATAAATAACCACTCAATAGATTAATTACTAGAATCTATGTTACTTTTTTGGAAAAAAGTAAAGATTAGTTTGGATAAGTAGTCTCTTTTCACTAAAACTGTGCATTTATATTTTTTATTCCGTAAACTACTTTAGCTAACATTAAAAAAGCTTCTTGTTTGAAAAAGTGCATTCTACCTTTCAGAATATAAATTTAATTAAAAATTTTCATTTTCAAAATAGTATGAAAAGTAATTATTCGACGCACAAAAAAGTACACATTTCTAAAAGCACTACACTTCCTGATAGAGATTTAATTGTAGGAACGTCGCCTTTAGATTAAAGACAAGCGAGACCCTTCATGTTGACTACGAAATAGGCCACGCCTATCTAAAAATTAGAGACCAATAGTGCTAAATGGGGGAGGGATCGAGCATGCGCCGTATAAAAGAAGACTACCATTCAAAATCAAAGTCAATGTTTAAAAAAGTAAAAATTGAGGAAACTGTTCACACCTCCTGGGTCCAGTGGTTAACGGTGAAAGACCGACAGTGGTGATAAGTGAGTCTCGGGTGTGAAAAACATAGGACTCGGATTTCTGTTTGCTTTTCCTGCGTGCTTCGTGGTCTATGCCCAAGGTTAAGGGCGAGGAATTCTCCTTATCCGCCAAAACTGCTAACAACAAGGTGCTAACACATTTTTATTACACCTAACTTTATTTCACACCGATCGAATCTTACACGTTTCCTTTTCTAACATTAGCTTGAACTTTATTTTATTTTAAACTTAGGATTCACACTTCCAAACATCTCTTGACCTATTTCGTCTACATTTAGAATGTTAGCATGTCTGTATCTGTATCTGTTTAGACTGTATTTTACCGTTAGATAACTGAGTAACTCAGATGCTTAAGACTTTTTTAAAATCAGAAATAACATTATTTAAATATTATAGTAGACTAATTTTACATACACTTAATTTTTACAAATTATAAAAATTTGCATGATTTCTTTAGTAACACTATCCACAGTAAAAATATTTAAAATATTTTATCAATAGTTAAAAATAATATAGGCCCCTAGACAATACTCAGAAATAAAAATGAAATAATATAGAATTAAATAGGATCTACGCAATTTTATAATCTCTCAGGGTTGAAGATCAGGCCTACCTATTCTTGTATTAAGTTACCAAATGTTTGCAGTTATCTCTTCTACACCGCCAATATTAAAAATAAAGGCGTGAAGTTATACAAAAGATATATTTTTATTTTTAATAATAGGCTACGTAATAGGCCTTAATACAAAAAATAGGCCTACATGATAATTTACAAAGAGAGTAAAGAAAAATCTTTAGAGACAGATAATCAATCTGTAAATAATGCGGTAACAAGGTAGTCTTTATAAAATGTTAAAAATTGAGAAAGGCAAAAAAAATTATAATTTTCACCATAGGCCTATTGCGTAATGAGGTTATATGACATAAGTAGGCTTAAGCATAGAAAATGTTTGCATGTTTAACCTATAATATCACGTTTTGTAAATATATGCGATTTATTAGGGAAAGCTGTTTTTCATATAGGCTATCACGAAATTGGTTTCCTAAAAAACCCTCAACTTTGTTTTATAGAACCTTGATTCTAATGACCAAAGCCAAAATAGATTTCTTTCGTAAGTTTTTTGAAAAAGAAGGATACTCTTTTGTTAAACTTATTCCCAACATGCCTTTTTCTTGATAAACTCACTATTTTATCATAGACCTACCCTGAAAAAAAGCCTATTATTTAACAGTATGTAAGTAGGCTACTGTTGTAACAGTCTGAATAATTTTACAAAATGTAGGCCTATTCTTTATAGAGAATAGGCCTAGTCAATTTTATGTAAAATCTGCTAGGCCTATATTAAAATAATATTTTTCGTTTTATTCCATTATTCTTATTATTTTTAAAACTTGCCTATAATTTTAAAATGTTCCTTAATTTTTAGAAAAATAAACTTTTTAAAAAAATCCTGAATTTATGAATAAAGCTATCTCCCACCAAAATAAATGTATGCAAAAAAAATTAAACTTTTTTTGAAATTTACGAAAGCTTTAATTTTAAGGAATAAAAATAGTATCTACGCACTAGATACTTATTTTATCATTTTGTAGTTGAATTGTCAGGAAAAGACTTCGATCGGGCATAAAAATTGACAAAAAATAACAGATAAATATCTAAAAATCGATGGCGTTTTGAATTATTGTTAATTGGACTAGGCATAAGTTTAACTCTTTATAAACGTTTATGGCTCAATTATGTTTATTTAAAAGCCTATTTATTCGAACAAAGCAATAGGCCTAAATCTATTAGCTGTAGTTTAGTAGACTAACACCTATAATGGCTATTAGGACTATACAAAATATTGGTTTATTTAGCCTTATTAAAATAATAATTTTCATAGCAACAAGTAACTTAAATTTAATTCATACTAGCAAGTTTGTGACATCTTGCGTAACATTAAAAAAATAGTCCTTTCATTGTAGATTTTTCCAAAATCTCCGTAAGCTACTAACTGTTCTGTTCGTTGTAATTTTCATAATTTTTCGACCTTATAATAGGCTATCTAAAATAAACAAATCGTGGGACGTAATCAGGCTGTGATAGGCTGCAGAGTTAGAATTACCCAGTTTGGGCATAGTCTGTAAGAAATACAGACTCAGATAGATGTAGGTGATCAAATCTCGTATTACGTAAACGTCAACTTACGATTCGGCATACAAAATTTTCTTTAGGCTATAACCTCTTAGGCTAAATTGTGTTTAGGGCCTCCTAACTTTGAACTAATAATATTGCCAATTAGGTTATTACAAATATTCAATAATAAACTTAAATATTAAAATAACTTAAAATTAAAAATATTCGGTATTATGTTTATAGCATGTAAAACATTCTGTGCCAATATTCAATATAGGACTACAGTAGGCCTATTGTTATCTGGCATCAGGGTCAGGGGGATAAGATGGTCAAACTGTTACCCCCCCCCCCCCAGTAAGATGATGAAGTATCTTTTGAACATTTTACAAGCTAAAATAATGTTTAAAATTGAATAGTGAAGGACTATATAAGGGAATTCCAGTATTTAAGATTTAGGAATAATTTAAAGATAGTTTACATATTTCGGGAAGTCAGGTAGTTATTTCTTATTATCAAATAGGCCTACACTTTTCTAATTTTGGTGTGGTCGCCGAAATATAACACGACTTGACAATAAACTGAGAACTGTTACAAATACGCCTATAGGTCTACAATGTCCGTTATATATTTCAATGTGCCTATCTTCCACTCGGCGATTTCAGGCTAATATCTTTGCCATATTTCAGGAATAAAACTTACGATGATCGTCTAAATGCCTAGCTGTGGTCTTGCTCAAGACACCGCTGTAATTGAGGATAAAGTTTTTGACGAACTCTCAAACAACTCAATCTTTCTCTAAGAGTTATAGTTTATGGAAATGAAACCTTAATATTGCCTTCTATGACTATGTTAATGCTTTCAAGCTTTTAACCTGTCTTCTAAAATAAATAACACTTAAAAATGTAGACTTAAATCTAAATTCCATAGTTATTAAACTTACAATGTAGGCCTCTGTTTTAAAATTAAGCCTACAACTTACACAAAGAGTTAAAAAATACATTTTGTCAACGTATACATAATTTTAAACGTTAAAAGGACGTAAGATTTGATTTTAAAAATTTTACTTTGATTATAAATTAGCCAATTCAGAAATTCAATCTCTCGCTACGAAGGATTTCTGGTTGCGTTATTAACTGACATTTTATCTATAGTTTTGTATATTTCTTCTTCATTGTTTTGTTTCGTATAATGTTTTAATACCAACTTTAAAATGGTTAGGTATCCGTGAACAAATTTAGAAAATACAGGTCTATTCAAACGAAAACAAAAAGTAGCTGAAAACATAAATTTCAAAATAGGCCTATAGTTTATAGACTATCCTAGGGTCCGTGTCCTAGTAATAGAAGATATAGTCTTAGCTAAATCTATAGCCTATTACTTAAGCTATGAATTAGAAATAGGCCTATTTAAAATACATTTTATTACTTAAAAAACAGTTTTTACGATATCAAATTTCACAAGAGTAAAATTCGTTACCTTCATATAAAATTGAAATTATTTGTAGAATACTCAACGACAACTTTAGGATTGAAATTTACAAATTAAGGACTCGCTGAACTATAATTTAAATAAATTTATGTAAACCATAACGAGACATAGGCCTAACGTTTTCGATCGGACTAAGCGATATTCTTAGATAATTTACTTAAATTATAAATTCAGCAAGAGATTAATTTGTTAAGTTCAAACATACGAGTAAAAGCTTCGCTAACTTCATAGGCTAGACATTAAAATATACGAGAAACAAATTTAGGTTTAACGAAGGCCTAGGTAACCGAAACAATATCTTGTAAAGGCAGTAAAGTAAGTAAGGCAGTAAGTAAAAGCTTAACAGCAATCATTGTACTCTGAAGAAAAGATCATAACGTTAGCGTGTACCCCTACATAATCAGATAAAGTTTTGCTAACGTCATAGACAATAAAATGCACCAGTAACAATTTCTTTTATTTTCTTTCATTTTAACTTCATTTCCTCACTAAATATCAAGAGATGAATTCATTAAATATAACTTTACTATCAATTTTCACTTAATTTTTTTATTATCATTTCATATGTAGGCCTAATAAATGTTTTTCATAATAATATTAAAGATAGCATTATTGTATATGTGCCTGAGATCTTTCATTGCATAATTATTAAACCATTTTTAAACGAAAATGAAAATTTGCTAAACAAGAAGAATAGAATTACAAGATAAGAAATAATATGTAGGATTTTAGGAAAATTCATCAAGGAAATTTCAGACACATAAATTACTCAATGTAGTCTATCTGTCTGAAGAACTGATATATTTATTGTATTATTCATGGGTGTGTCAAATGTTTGCACATCGATTAACCGATAGCCTATGATTAGAGGGATATACAAGTCGGAAATTTGTATTACAAATATTTATAGGCTTGTGGCAATTTTGCCAACATAATCAACAGGATGAAACGAAATTTGGTTAAAATGTAGATAGGAATAAGAGACCATACCTCTAAAAACAAAGAAATAGACTACAATTGAAAAAAAAAACAGAACCGATTTAAAAAAAGAACCCAAAAATATAATTTTTACTTACTTAAAAGTAAAAAATAATTTTCCAATAACGAAAACATAATTTCTCATAAGTCTATTAAACCTACCCATTAAATTAAGAAGTCAGCGTCGCAATCATGCCTTGTTAACCGATCACTTCTATTCCAAACATTTTCGAAACAATCGACTTTTTGATCGCTTGATTTCGCATGATTATGGTTTATAGCGAACCATAGAGTCTTCTCAAAAAACAAACATTTCATGTGTTCGATATTTTGAGAGTATGGGAGACGATATTAGATTGTTGCTCAAAACAAAGACCATACAATATCAGATTTTGTCCGATAAAAATTATGTCTTATCATATTTTTCGTTCAGATATACAGATTACGGACGATTCAACCTTCTTTGAATGATTTAATGTAATGTAGATGCTTGTAGAAGTAAGATATAGTATCTCCTTGAGCCTCTTGTATCATAAATTTAATAAATTTCTTTTTTCTGTAAAGAAGTCTATGGAAGATATTATAGAATAGTCTGTGTTTACATCATAATTTGTTATTCTCTGTGCCAAAGAGTTTCAACATAATGTAAAAACCCTTTATTTGTCTATACACGGGAGCCAATATAACCAAGATTGTTTTATAAAACACACAACTTAATTGTAACAATATAATTATAGTGAAATAATAAGATACAGTGAACAATTGCAGTGTAATATATGATAACATAATAAGGAATAGATTAACTGTAAGAGTCGCGGCACGAGCAACAACATTTGTAGGGACGCAAAAATCAGGACCAATAATCTTTAAAATAAAACTAATCTGTGAGTTAAGTAAAGTTTAAACTAAAGAGAAACATTTTTCAAGGGACGGAGAAATTTTAAACTAAAGTCAATGTAAAATCACGTGACCTTGCCCACATAATAATCTGACTCCAGGAAGAATGTTCATTCTTTATCAGAAAGACATGTAAACTTGTCCTAAGTGCGTGGATAATACTTGGGTTTGTGAATATTCTGTGTATAGAACTAAAGTGGCAACCTATTCTGTCTCTAAAATATTTAGGCTTGTACTGTAAATAGACATCCTGGAAACAGGAAACGTGACTTTCCCAATGTAGTAATGTCTCGATACCGAGAAACGACATGTGTAGAAATAATGTGTGTTCTCATTTAAATAAACCAAAGACTTCTATTTGAGTGTTCGAATTGTGACGTTTATTATAGGAGTTGTAGAGCGTTATTTAAATATTTAAGGAAATCATTCTAAGTAGGGGAAATCGTTATTTATAAAAATAATATTATTTATATAAACTTTTATGTATATATTATTACTGTTTATTGTTTTTAAATTTATTGTTAAAAATTTTCTAAAAAAAGTATATAATAGGGGCGATTATCCCATTAGCACCTACACTACAAAACAACCTGACTACGCCTATGATTGACGTTTGAAAATAATAAACGCTAGGCGCAATATGTAACACTGAAACATCTAAGTAATAATCTAGAAGATACTAAGTATCCCATGAATATGGAGAGGGTTAACAATTACTGAAATAAGAAAGTAGCTTACGATATTCATAATAAGAAGGAATGGAATAAGAAAGTAGCTAAAGATAAGTTAATTAGGAAACACTGGAATAAGATAGTAGCTAACATTAAGTATACTAAGAAGGAATGGAATAATAAAGTATCTAACAATAAGTTAATTAAGAATAGCTGGAATAAGAGAGTAGCTAACGATAAGTACACTAAAAAGGAATGGCATGTTAAAGTAACTAACAATAAGCTAATTAAGAAAAGCTGGAATAAGAGAGTAGCTAACGATAAGTACACTAAAAAGGAATGGCATGTTAAAGTAACTAACAATAAGCTAATTAAGAAAAGCTGGAATAAGAGAGTAGCTAACGATAAGTATACTAAAAAGGAATGACATATTAAAGTAACTAACAATAAGTTAATTAAGAAAAGCTGGAATAAGAGAGTAGCTAACGATAAGTATACTAAAAAGGAATGGCATGTTAACGTAACTAACAATAAGTTAATTAAGAAAAGCTGGAATAAGAGAGTAGCTAACGATAAGTATACTAAAAAGGAATGGCATGTTAAAGTAACTAACAATAAGTTAATTAAGAAAAGCTGGAATAAGAGAGTAGCTAACGATAAGTATACTAAAAAGGAATTGATTAATATAGTATCTAACAATAGGATCATTAAGAAACACTGGAATAAGGAAGTGGCTAACGATAAGTATACTAAGAAGGAATGGAATAATAAAGTATCTAACAATAAGTTCATTCAGAAACATTATAATAAGGAAGTAGCTAGCGATAAGTATACTAAGAAGGAATGGAATAGTAAAGTATTTAACAATAAGTTAATTAGGAAATACTGGAATAAGGAAGTAGCAAACGATAAGTATACTAAGAAGGAATGGAATTATAAAGTATTTAACAATAAGTTAATTAAGAAACACTGGAATAAGGAAGTGGCTAACGATAAGTATACTAAGAAGGAATGGAATAATAAAGTATCTAACAATAAGTTAATTAAGAAAAGCTGGAATAAGAGAGTAGCTAACGATAAGTATACTAAAAAGGAATGGCATGTTAACGTAACTAACAATAAGTTAATTAAGAAAAGCTGGAATAAGAGAGTAGCTAACGATAAGTATACTAAAAAGGAATGGCATGTTAAAGTAACTAACAATAAGTTAATTAAGAAAAGCTGGAATAAGAGAGTAGCTAACGATAAGTATACTAAAAAGGAATTGATTAATATAGTATCTAACAATAGGATCATTAAGAAACACTGGAATAAGGAAGTGGCTAACGATAAGTATACTAAGAAGGAATGGAATAGTAAAGTATTTAACAATAAGTTAATTAGGAAATACTGGAATAAGGAAGTAGCAAACGATAAGTATACTAAGAAGGAATGGAATTATAAAGTATTTAACAATAAGTTAATTAGGAAACACTGGGATAAGGAAGTAGCTAGCGATAAGTACACTAAGAAGGAATTGATAAATATAGTATCTAACAATAGGATCATTAAGAAACACTGGAATAAGGAAGTGGCTAACGATAAGTATACTAAGAAGGAATGGAATAATAAACTATCTAACAATAAGTTAATTAAGAAACACTGGAATAAGGAAGTAGCTAGCGATAAGTATACTAAGAAGGAATGAAATAATAAAATAGCTAACGATAAGTAATTAAGAAACACTGTAATAATATGATATTTAACAATAAGTTATTTATCAACCACTGGAATAACAAAGTAGGTAACGACAAATTTTCTTCCTGTTGTCCTCGTCTACCCCTGCGTCTTAGGACAGGCAGTCTATTCATAAACTGAGATCTGTATCTGTAACCTAATGTGTGTATTCTTGAATGAGATAACCAACGCACGCGAAAATTGATTTTCAAGAAAGAGTTTGGGAATATTCAAAGTACTTATATATATATATATATATATATATATATATATATATATATATATATATATATATATATATATGTAGTTTTGCAACACTGTTTTCTTGTATTCACTTATCACTTTCACTATATGTACTCAACTTAAACAAGAATCTTACTTGGTATTTATGCGAGTTACCTTTCAAAGATTGGTAGTATCTCCTTCATCAAGCATCACATACCGAGGGTTTTAGTAGACTCTCAGTGCACTACAACCCCCTGGTCTGTGATGCTTGATGATGGAGATACTACCAATTTTTAAAACTTAACTCGCATAAATAGTACCAAGTAAGATTGTGTTAACTTACTTGGTATATGTTATGTACATATAGTAAAAGTGATATATATATATATATATATATATATATATATATATATATATATATATATATATTCTTGTGCAAATAAGCTTATAATTTTACAAACTGTTTTATTCTGATGTAGTAATAGAGGTATTGCAAAAATCGTTTCTGTATAGCCTAACTATGGAATATAAAAACAATAAACTTGGTCTGAAGAAAATCTATTTATTATAAATGAAATGTTTTACCGAAGGAAGCTGATTATATTATATTTAATACATATCGAGTGCTTACTTTATTGCGTGGCAATTTGAATTGGATCCTAAAAAAGAGAAGGGGGTTATTTCCTCATTATTCATTTACTGATAGTGTCTAGATACTGTAATTTTTTGCTTCTGATTACCTGTAGAACCAGATGCTCCTGGCAACGTGTTCTTCACGTTTATTTATTCTAAAATACACAAAACCAACTAATTAGTCACCTTAAAATGAAAATCTAAAAGAAAAATTTATATTAAAATTTTGATATACCCTACAGAAATACTAAACATTCAACTTAAAATGAAAATATAAAATGTCGAAATAATTTACAGAAGCAAATCAGAGCCTGTATGGTTTTAATAAACCTTTCACCTGATATATTATTTGGCAAAGGCTCAAAAAATATTTTGTTGTGAACAGAAACACCGCAATCAAACCAAAGGCAGTACAAAAACTAAACACAAAATAGGGTCACTTCTGTTGCCTCGTCCCCTTGTTTGCAAAAATAGTTGCTTGGAAATAGTTGTTTTGTTTTATTTAGTTGAATATTTACTTGAAAGCGCTTTTTTATAAAACTTATCCGAGATATAAGTATAACTTGCAAAATTATTCCCACGATACATATCAAAGTAAATGAATATAAATAGTACGTATGGGCCGATTCCTAAATTTTCGATTCCGATCCCAATCTAAAATTATTTTTCTAAATCTCGATTCTTTTAAGTTATATAGGCCTACATGCTATTCTCTAATAACGAATTTAGTTAAAATGTCGGTCATATCGTGGAGCAATTTAAAAGTTCCGTTTTAATTTAAAAGCTACACAAAACTTTCAACCTTTATTTATAAGTAGGAATTTCTGGAAGCATGACAAACATATCGGATTGAGGTAAATAGTTTTCAATTACAAATAAGAACTTCAGTTCACAATTACAATATAACTTCAGTAACAGTCATTTCAGTTTGTGTAACTGAAGAAATTGGAGCTACTTTTCTTTGTGTTTTTTTTTTTGACATATATAAAACGGTGGCGGACAGAGACGTGGAGAGAGAGAGAGAGAGAGAGAGAGAGAGAGAGAGAGAGAGAGAGAGAGAGAGAGAGGGAGATAGATAGATAGATAGATAGATAGATAGATAGAGAGAGAGAGAGAGAGAGAGAGAAAGTCGATAGTGAGAGAGCAGAGAGAGAAGTGCTGTGACCAACACAAATACCAGAAATGCTTCCGATCGTCTTTCTTGTTGAGTCATAAGTAATAATAATATTTTCCATATCTCGAATAGGCATGTGCCTAATTCGTTTAATTCATTCCAAGCTTTTAATATATAGCCTAAATAAACCAGTTTTTCCAACATTAATTTATTTTCCCAATTTATTTCACCGCACACCTATTTTAAAGTAACAACAACAAAAATCTGAATCTGTACTTTAATCAGTGGAGAATCGAGTATCGGCGATTGCTCGATACTATTAGAATCTACGATTCCTCCAATCGAGAATCGGAATTGGCCCATCCCTACTTGGCAAGCGCAAGGCACTCGTCTAGCTGACTCGTTTGTCGGCAGACGAACAACTTCTCTAGTCAAGCAGACAAGACACTGCTAAGGGCAATGACCTGTACATCCAATTTAAAAAAAACACCAACAAATTGTAACACTTTTCTTATTCCATTTAAAGTGATGTGCAATTATGTTTCTAAATATTTACATGTGACTGTCATGAGTAAAAAAAAATTGTGTAGCAAAACTCAGAGGGGTCGGAAAGAAAACCAAGCTTATTGCAAACATTATTCAGTGGGACTAGCGTACAGAAGTGAATTATGCATGTCAAACGTGTAGTCTATGGTAGTTTATAGGAGCTTTAATATAATCTATTTAATGTAATAATTAATGTAAAAATGTAATTTTTAGTAGACGTTTATTATATTTTGAAATACTACTGAACGTAAATATTATTTAACGAATTTGACATAGGTTCTTACAAAAGAGTTATAAGTGTCTAATGAAGATTACAAAAAATGAAATAATAATACATAACTCATTACATTTATATTGAATTAACTATAGTAGGATTTATATAAATATAAATAAATTAACATTTTTATGAACTAAAAAATATTTAATAGTAACATTTTACCATAATAATGTACATGAATAAAGTAACGTAGGCTACATGTTAAAACAGCTGTTCTGCAACATAACCTATAGATAAAATCAGCGGTTGTAAGAAATCATATGTTACCACTTAATTTTATTTAAAATTAAGTGGAGAGCTCCCCGTGACGGATGAGATGGTTTTTCTTTCATTCAAAACATAGTCATATCAGTAGTTAGGGCAAAACATAGTCATACCAGTAGGGCAAAACATAGTCATACCAGTAGGGCAAAACATAGTCATACCAGAAGGGCAAAACATAGTCATACCAGAAGGGCAAAACATAGTTATACCAGAAGGGCAAAACATAGTCATACCATTAGGACAAAACATAGTCATACCATTAGGGCAAAACATAGTCATACCAGTAGGGCAAAACATAGTCATACCAGAAGGGCAAAACCTAGTCATACCAGAAGGGCAAAACATAGTTATACCAGAAGGGCAAAACATAGTCATACCAGAAGGGCAAAACATAGTCATACCAGAAGAGCAAAACATAGTGATACCAGATGAGCAAAACATAGTCATATCAGTAGGGCAAAACATAGTTATACCAGAAGGGCAAAACATAGTCATACCAAAAGGGCAAAACATAGTCATACCAGTAGGGCAAAATATAGTCATACCAGTAGGGCAAAACATAGTCATACCAGTAGGGCAAAACATAGTCATACCAGTAGGGCAGACCATAGTCATACCAGTAGGGCAAAACATAGTTATACCAGAAGGGCAAAACATAGTCATACCAAAAGGGCAAAACATAGTCATACCAAAAGAGCAAAACATAGTCATACCAGATGGGCAAAACATAGTCATACCAGTAGGGCAAAACATAGTTATACCAGAAGGGCAAAACATAGTCATACCAGAAGGGCAAAACATAGTCATACCAGTAGGGCAAAATATCGTCATACCAGTAGAGCAAAACATAGTCATACCAGTATGGCATAACATAGTCATACCAGTAGGGCAAAACATAGTCATACCAGTAGGGTAAAACATAGTCATACCAGTAGGGCAAAACATAGTCATACCAGTAGGGCAAAACATAGTCATACCAGTAGGGTAAAACATAGTCATACCAGTAGGGTAAAACATAGTCATACCAGTAGGGCAAAACATAGTCATACCAGATGAGCAAAACATAGTCATATCAGTAGGGCAAAACATAGTTATACCAGAAGGGCAAAACATAGTCATACCAAAAGGGCAAAACATAGTCATACCAGTAGGGCAAAATATAGTCATACCAGTAGGGCAAAACATAGTCATACCAGTAGGGCAAAACATAGTCATACCAGTAGGGCAAACCATAGTCATACCAGTAGGGCAAAACATAGTTATACCAGAAGGGCAAAACATAGTCATACCAAAAGGGCAAAACATAGTCATACCAAAAGAGCAAAACAGTCATACCAGATGGGCAAAACATAGTCATACCAGTGGGGCAAAACATAGTTATACCAGAAGGGCAAAACATAGTCATACCAGAAGGGCAAAATATTGTCATACCAGTAGAGCAAAATATAGTCATACCAGTAGGGCAAAACATAGTCATACCAGTAGGGCAAAACATAGTCATACCAGTAGGGTAAAACATAGTCATACCAGTAGGACAAAACATAGTCATACCAGTAGAGCAAAACATAGTCATACCAGTAGGGTAAAACATAGTCATACCAGTAGGGCAAAACATAGTCATACCAGTAGGGCAAAACATAGTCATACCAGTAGGGTAAAACATAGTCATACCAGTAGGGCAAAACATAGTCATACCAGTAGGGCAAAACATAGTCATACCAGTAGGGTAAAACATAGTCATACCAGTAGGGCAAAACATAGTCATACCAGTAGGGTAAAACATTGTCATACCAGTAGGGCAAAACATAGTCATACCACGGGTAATGACCAATGGAGAAATTCCAGTTTTCTATATCTAGTTTTATGCTGATAATGGTGGCTTTACTTGTATCAGTTTCTACTTAGTGTACCGACATTTCGTAAATAATAATATTTATTTCGTGTGTGTGTGTTCCTATATATTTTGGTATGGAACTATCTACTACCATCCGCGGGAAGCCATGCGCACACTATGAAGGATACGCATATAATGTGAAAAAAACTAAACAAGACGGGACGGTAATTTGGGCGTGTGATAAAACTAGGACAATGAAGTGTCGAGGAACAATGTCGAGCAAGGATGGTGAAATGATTTATTCAAGTGAACATCAATGCGGACCTCCGGACAATGCCCGAAGTGATGAAGGCTGTCGCTCAAGCGAAGAAGCGAGCTCGTGAGGAGACCACCACAGTCGCTGCTATATACTCCGAAGAATTGGGAATACTGCACAACAGAGGATATGATTTTGTAACCGAGATGACAGAAGAACAAGTTACAAGGTGGGCTTTATATTGCCACAGAGCCAAATCACAAGGTAAGCAGAAAGAACCCCAATCTTCAGACGAAAACATTTTTTATGCGGATATGCTTACAATGGCCGATGGCGGGAATTTTCTATTAAAAGAAGATACCTCAGGAGAGCGACTCATTATATTTTGTGCAAAAGTAGGAAAAGAAGCTCTAAAAAATAAGACGGAATTTTTTATGGACAGCACGTTCAAGAGCTGCAGCAAACAGTTCTCCCAAATGTATACAATTCACGCAGATTTTGGTAGTTCTAAACATGAAACAAATATATATCCTGTTGTTTTTGCACTACTTCCAAACAAAAAGAAAGATACCTACATAAGACTGTTTCGTCTAATTCTAGAAACCATACCAGACTGGAATCCAACTTCAGTAACCATAGATTTCGAATCGGTAGCAGTTTTAGCACTGAAACATGTATTTCCTACAGCAAAAATACAAGGTTGCTACTTTCACTTGAATAGGTGCCTTTGGAGAAAGGTGCAAGAATTAGGACTTTGTACCGATTATATGAAGAATGAAGAGGTGAGCATGACTATCAGAATGTGTGCTGCTTTGGCGTTTCTTCGGATTAAAGACGTGTTAGGTGGTTTTGTTGAAATCCATTCAAGAGCACCACAAAATGAAAAATTAACTGAATTTTTAGATTACTTTACAGACATGTGGCTTGAAAACGAAATTATCTCGATCAAGATTTGGAGTGTTCACAACCGGCGCCATCAAACAACCAACTCTGTGGAAGGGTGGCACAACAGATTAAATAATGAACTTGAAAGACCACATCCTCGAGTCAAAGATTTTGTTAAGTGTTTCAAGAAGGAATCAGAGACTTCAGCAGGTGCACTAATAAGGACCAAACTGAACATGGAATGTAAAAAGAGAAAAACTAAATACATAAATCTAGATGAAAGGCTGAAACGATGTGTGGACAAATACTTAAAATGTGGTGACATTGTTACTTGCTTGAAAACGATTTCCCATCTTCAAAAACTGTAAAAATGTGACAACGTTTCATGCATCAACTGATAGCATGACAGCATGACTGATGTGACAATCTTGAAGCACAAAAAAACAAAACCACAAAAATATGACGAGCCATTGGGTAATATTAACCTTAAAACTTAAAGCACAAAAAATTAAAAAACAGAAAACAACAAAAATGAAGAGTAAATAGGTAATTTTAACCCTAAAACACAAAAAAATAACAAAGCGAAAACCAGAAAAAATGAAGTCCATGGCTGATTTTAACTTCACCTATGTGCAATGTATAGTTGAAGGGCTCATGAATACAGTCCGGTATGCTTGTGTTCTTGAGCCCCGATTAAGTTGTATGTAGCCAGTCCAAAGCCTGGATAAAGAGTGATGGGGATCAGTTGTTAACTACAGAGGATGTTTGAGTTTTGTTTGCATAAATGTAGAGTCCTAATTAGCGCCCCCTCCCCCTCCACGGTGGCCGCTCTTACCACACCTCCTAACAGGTAGCAAATGACACTGGTAGGAAATAACACTGGTGGCAAATAACTGGACACCGGACCTAATCCATCAGCTACCTGTTTTGCCTCAACTTAACCTGAGACTCCCTATAAACAACAGTACACGGGAATAATCTTTTTACCCTATTAACAATCGCAGTGGATCATTGTGTAATAAACAGATACTTCTATATGTTCACAAAACAATAGGCTTATTAACGTGCAAGCCTGCACTTGCTGTAACACTGTACCTTACTTCATCCGGTAGTGGTTTTCCTTTTTCCTATATTAGAAGTAGTGTAACGAGCACTTTGTTACTCTGATAAGAGTAGGTCTAGTAGCGTTTTTCTCCCTTATTCTCTCTATTCCTATCTATTCTTCCTAAACGGTGGGGTGGACACTCCTTTAACCCAGTTACAGAAGGCATACTTTATGTACGACACCATAGCCTCTTGCTTATTCCATCTATTCCTATCTATTCTTCCTAAACGGTGGCGTGGACACTCCTTTAACCCAGTTACAGAAGGCATACTTTATGTACGACACCATAGCCTCTTGCTTATTCCATCTATTCCTACCTATTCTTCCTAAACGGTGGGGTGGACACTCCTTTAACCCAGTTACAGAAGGCATACTTTATGTACGACACCGTACCATCTTGCTTATTCCATCTATTCCTATCTATTCTTCCTAAACGGTGGGGTGGACAATGCTTTATCCCAGTTAGAGAAGGCATACTTTATGTACGACACCATAGCCTCTTGCTTATTCCATCTATTCCTAACTATTCTTCCTAAACGGTGGGGTGGACACTCCTTTAACCCAGTTACAGAAGGCATACTTTATGTACGACACCATAGCCTCTTGCTTATTCCATCTATTCCTATCTATTCTTCCTAAACGGTGGCGTGGACACTCCTTTAACCCAGTTACAGAAGGCATACTTTATGTACGACACCATAGCCTCTTGCTTATTCCATCTATTCCTACCTATTCTTCCTAAACGGTGGGGTGGACACTCCTTTAACCCAGTTACAGAAGGCATACTTTATGTACGACACCATAGCCTCTTGCTTATTCCATCTATTCCTACCTATTCTTCCTAAACGGTGGGGTGGACAATGCTTTATCCCAGTTAGAGAAGGCATACTTTATGTACGACACCATAGCCTCTTGCTTATTCCATCTATTCCTATCTATTCTTCCTAAACGGTGGGGTGGACACTCCTTTAACCCAGTTACAGAAGGCATACTTTATGTACGACACCATAGCCTCTTGCTTATTCCATCTATTCCTATCTATTCTTCCTAAACGGTGGCGTGGACACTCCTTTAACCCAGTTACAGAAGGCATACTTTATGTACGACACCATAGCCTCTTGCTTATTCCATCTATTCCTACCTATTCTTCCTAAACGGTGGGGTGGACACTCCTTTAACCCAGTTACAGAAGGCATACTTTATGTACGACACCATAGCCTCTTGCTTATTCCATCTATTCCTACCTATTCTTCCTAAACGGTGGGGTGGACACTCCTTTAACCCAGTTACAGAAGGCATACTTTATGTACGACACCATAGCCTCTTGCTTATTCCATCTATTCCTATCTATTCTTCCTAAACGGTGGCGTGGACACTCCTTTAACCCAGTTACAGAAGGCATACTTTATGTACGACACCGTAGCCTCTTGCTTATTCCATCTATTCCTACCTATTCTTCCTAAACGGTGGGGTGGACACTCCTTTAACCCAGTTACAGAAGGCATACTTTATGTACGACACCATAGCCTCTTGCTTATTCCATCTATTCCTACCTATTCTTCCTAAACGGTGGGGTGGACAATGCTTTATCCCAGTTACAGAAGGGATACTTTATGTACGACACCGTACCATCTTGCTTATTCCATCTATTCCTATCTATTCTTCCTAAACGGTGGGGTGGACAATGCTTTATCCCAGTTAGAGAAGGCATACTTTATGTACGACACCATAGCCTCTTGCTTATTCCATCTATTCCTAACTATTCTTCCTAAACGGTGGGGTGGACAATGCTTTATCCCAGTTAGAGAAGGCATACTTTATGTACGACACCATAGCCTCTTGCTTATTCCATCTATTCCTATCCTTCATAAACGGTGGGGTGGACAATGCTTTATCCCAGTTAGAGAAGGCATACTTTATGTACGACACCATAGCCCCTTGCTTATTCCATCTATTCCTATCTATTCTTCCTAAACGGTGGGGTGGACACTCCTTTAACCCAGTTACAGAAGGCATACTTTATGTACGACACCATAGCCTCTTGCTTATTCCATCTATTCCTAACTATTCTTCCTAAACGGTGGGGTGGACAATGCTTTATCCCAGTTACAGAAGGCATACTTTAAGTACGACACCATAGCCTCTTGCTTATTCCACCTATTCCTATCTATTCTTCCTAAACGGTGGGGTGGACAATGCTTTATTCCAGTTAGAGAAGACATACTTTATGTACGACACCATAGCCTATTGCTTATTCCATCTATTCCTATCTATTCTTCCTAAACGGTGGGGTGGACAATGCTTTATCCCAGTTAGAGAAGGCATACTTTATGTAAGACACCATAGCCCCTTGCTTATTCCATCTATTCCAAGTTAATCTTCCTAAACGGTGGGGTGGACAATGCTTTATCCCAGTTACAGAAGGCATACTTTAAGTACGACACCATAGCCTATTGCTTATTCCATCTATTCCTATCTATTCTTCCTAAACGGTGGGGTGGACAATGCTTTAACCCAGTTACAGAAGGGATACTTTATGTACGACACCATAGCCTCTTGCTTATTCCATCTATTCCTAACTATTCTTCCTAAACGGTGGGGTGGACACTCCTTTAACCCAGTTAGAGAAGGCATACTTTATGTACGACACCCTAGTCCCTTGCTTATTCCATCTATTCCTAACTATTCTTCCTAAACGGTGGGGTGGACACTCCTTTAACCCAGTTAGAGAAGGCATACTTTATGTACGACACACTAGTCCCTTGCTTATTCCATCTATTCCTAACTATTCTTCCTAAACGGTGGGGTGGACACTCCTTTAACCCAGTTAGAGAAGGCATACTTTATGTACGACACCCTACTCCCTTGCTTATTCCATCTATTCCTAACTATTCTTCCTAAACGGTGGGGTGGACACTCCTTTAACCCAGTTAGAGAAGGCATACTTTATGTACGACACCCTAGTCCCTTGCTTATTCCATCTATTCCTAACTATTCATCCTAAACGGTGGGGTGGACATTCTTTTAACCCAGTTAGAGAAAGCATACATTTATGTATGACACCATAGTCTTTTGCTGTATTCCAAACAATGACTTTTATCTTCTTACGTTATTTGTAATCACAATAACTTTCCATCGTCCATATGTGATAATAGTTTGCTATAAAATCCCACAGAAATGCACTTGTACTTGCTTTCCCACGGTTAAAGCAGATGCGACCACTTACTCTATTGTTTGTTTATGTGCAAGTGTTCTGAATCACAAAGCGTAGATCATAACAAACTCGTGCTGCTCAAACAAGCCTGAATGTCACTGGTCAAATACACAACACCTTCAATATACGAACTACGACATTCCACGTATATTTAGCGCTAAGATATAGGCCTATAAATATATAATTTGATATCTGTGAGAAATAATAAGTCTAATTTTAAAAAAAGGCCGGGCAGACTGACTTTATTCTGTTTTTTGCGACACCTACTCTAGAGTCTTGGACTGGTCCTGTTGGTGGTTAGTTGTGCACTGATATTGCGCGATATAGACCTATTCTAGAGTCTTGGACTGGTTCTATTGATGGTTGGTTGTGCACTGAGATTGCTCGATATAGACATACTCTAGAGCCTTGGACTGGTCCTGATGGCGGTTGGTTGTGCACTGAGATTGCGCGATACAGACCTACTCTAGAGTCTTTGACTGGTCCTGTTGGTGGTTGCACTGAGATTGGGTGGTTTCTCGGAATATCAACTATAAAAGAGGAAAAGTTAATGCTTTGTAACAATTTGCCGGACACAACTAAAAGACATTACTATCCGGTTTGTAGAGGTATTTCTTTTGTAAAGGCACAACCTCAAGGCATTCTCTGCTTGATCGTTTATAATCACAGGGTATCGTAGTATATAAAACGTTAAATGTGTCTAAAGTAAGTCTCCTACAGGCAATACGGTCCAGTTATACAAGAGGCAGTGTCTACGTTTTGTAAACGTTATGTTACAGTCTACCTCATTGTTTAGGAAGAAGGGTAGGTAGGGAAAAAAGTAAGTCTCCTACAGGCAATACGGTCCAGTTATACAAGAGGCAGTGTCTACGTTTAGTGAACCTTATGTTACAGTCTACCTCATTGTTAAGGAAGAAAGGTAGGGAGGGATGAAAGTAAGTCGCCTACAGGCAATACGGTTCAGTTATACAAGAGGCAGAGTCTACGTTTTGTGAACGTTATGTTACAGTCTACCTCATTGTTTAGGAAGAAGGGTAGGTAGGGAAGACAGCAAGTCGCCTACAGGCAATACGCTCCAGTTATACAAGAAGCAGTGTCTACGTTTTGCGAACGTTATGTTACAGTCTACCTCATTGTTTAGGAAGAAGGGTAGGTAGGGAAGAAAGCAAGTCGAATACAGGTAATACGGTCCAGTTATACAAGAGGCAGTGTCTACGTTTTGTGAACGTTAAGTTACAGTCTAGCTCATTGTTTAGGAAGAAGGGTAGGTAGGGATGAAAGTAAGTCGCCTACAGGCAATACGGTCCAGTTATACAAGAGGCAGTGTCTACGTTTTGTAAACGTTATGTTACAGTCTACCTCATTGTTTAGGAAGAAGGGTAGGTAGGGAAGAAAGCAAGTCGCCTACAGGCAATACGGTCCAGTTATACAAGAGGCAGTGTCTACGTTTTGTAAACGTTATGTTACAGTTTACCTCATTGTTTAGGAAGAAGGGTAGATAGGGAAGAAAGCAAGTCGAATACAGGTAATACGGTCCAGTTATACAAGAGGCAGTGTCTACGTTTTGTGAACGTTATGTTACAGTCTACCTCATTGTTTAGGAAGAAGGGTAGGTAGGGATGAAAGTAAGTCGCCTACAGGCAATACGGTCCAGTTATACAAGAGGCAGTGTCTACGTTTTGTAAACGTTATGTTACAGTCTACCTCATTGTTTAGGAAGAAGGGTAGGTAGGGAAAAAAGTAAGTCTCCTACAGGCAATACGGTCCAGTTATACAAGAGGCAGTGTCTACGTTTAGTGAACCTTATGTTACAGTCTACCTCATTGTTTAGGAAGAAGGGTAGGGAGGGATGAAAGTAAGTCGCCTACAGGCAATACGGTTCACTTATACAAGAGGCAGAGTCTACGTTTTGTGAACGTTATGTTACAGTCTACCTCATTGTTTAGGAAGAAGGGTAGGTAGGGAAGACAGCAAGTCGCCTACAGGCAATACGCTCCAGTTATACAAGAAGCAGTGTCTACGTTTTGCGAACGTTATGTTACAGTCTACCTCATTGTTTAGGAAGAAGGGTAGGTAGGGAAGAAAGCAAGTCGAATACAGGTAATACGGTCCAGTTATACAAGAGGCAGTGTCTACGTTTTGTGAACGTTATGTTACAGTCTACCTCATTGTTTAGGAAGAAGGGTAGGTAGGGATGAAAGTAAGTCGCCTACAGGCAATACGGTCCAGTTATACAAGAGGCAGTGTCTACGTTTTGTAAACGTTATGTTACAGTCTACCTCATTGTTTAGGAAGAAGGGTAGGTAGGGAAGAAAGCAAGTCGCCTACAGGCAATACGGTCCAGTTATACAAGAGGAAGTGTCTACGTTTTGTAAACGTTATGTTACAGTTTACCTCATTGTTTAGGAAGAAGGGTAGATAGGGAAGAAAGCAAGTCGAATACAGGTAATACGGTCCACTTATACAAGAGGCAGTGTCTACGTTTTGTGAACGTTATGTTACAGTCTACCTCATTGTTTAGGAAGAAGGGTAGGTAGGGATGAAAGTAAGTCGCCTACAGGCAATACGGTCCAGTTATACAAGAGGCAGTGTCTACGTTTTGTAAACGTTATGTTACAGTCTACCTCATTGTTTAGGAAGAAGGGTAGGTAGGAAAAAAAGTAAGTCGCCTACAGGCAATACGGTCCAGTTATACAAGAGGCAGTGTCTACGTTTTGTGAACGTTATGTTACAGTCTACCTCATTGTTTAGGAAGAAGGGTAGGTAGGGAAGAAAGTAAGTCGCCTACAGACAATACGGTCCAGTTATACAAGAGGCAGTGTCTTCGTTTTGTAAACGTTATGTTACAGTCTACCTCATTGTTTAGCAAGAATTGTCGGTAGGTATGAATGGGATAAAGTTAAGATTAAGCAAGGGACAGCCTAAAGTAGGCCCACACGCTATAGACCCTATTAGTCTCAAAGAGAGTCCTGTAATACTCCTTGTCAGATGAAGAAAGTGGGATGGAATCATTTTAAGCAAAAAATGATTATTTACTGGTAATGATAATAGTTTAAAATATGCAATAATGTGAATAGGTTTGCACTCTATTAGACCTATTTCTTTGTGAAGTTATAACAGCGTCTGTCAATTGTACAGATCCTTTGGCACTGTTAGGTTGTGTAGAGTAGTTTAGTAGATTTAAACAGTGGTCATAAAGGAGTGTATATCTGAATAATTTACTCGACTAAATTCATAACAGGACCGTGAGACTCCATATGGAGTCTTAACTAAATTCATAACAAGGTCATGAGACTCCATATAGAGTCTCGACTAAATTCATAACAAGGCTATGGACTCCAAATGGAGTCCAAGAGTAACAAATATGCAAAGTATCAAATTGGAATTTAAATAAAGTAATGATTTAAACATAACTTATAAAGAACAAGATGATACTCACATAACCAACCTACCGTTTATCTATTGGTAAAGACGTTTACACTGAAAAATCCTATAAGATTTAGCTCAAAGGTGTGGAATGCTTTGTGTTTTTATTTGATCTATAGACATGCATAATTCTTTTGATAAGTAATGGCCTTTTTTGAGTAGTCTCTGACTGGATTTTACTACCCGCCAGCACTATGCTTTGACCCTTCCTTTATTATCATGCTGTCACGGACAACCCATAAAGTATACTCATCTGTGTATATACCTGTACATGCACACACACACACCACACACACACACACACACACACACACGCGCGCGCGCGCGCGCACACACACACACACACACACACACACACACACACACAACACACACACACACACACACACACACACAACATCCACACACACAGCACACACACACACACACACACACACACACACCATACACACACACACACACACCACACACACACACACACACACACACACACACACACACACACACACACACACACACACACACACACACACACACACACACACACACACACACACACACATACACACACACACACACACACACACACACACACACACACACACACACAACACACACACACACACACACACACACACACACACACCACACACACACACAACTAGATAAGACGTATTCCAATTGTTGAACTCTAGAAATTTAAATCCTGCGGCTGGCTTACGCTTTACATAAGAAACAAATTCCCCCTGCTTCTTATCAGCTTATACCTATAGACGAATTTATTTTGCAATACACGAGCGGAAACGGAATAACGAATTTATTTATTACAAAGACTAAAATATTATTTCTTTAAATTATATCACATTTAAATCTATTTCACATTATATTACATTTTATTACTGAAGGTAAAATGTCCGACCTTCACGCACATACACAGACACACACACACACACACACACACACACACACACACACACACACACACACACACACACACACACTCACACACACACACACACACACACACACACACACACACACACACACACACACACACACACACACACACACACACACACACACACACACACACACACACACACACACACACAAGTTATATATATATATATATATATTTATATATACATATATATATATATATATATATATATATATATATATATATATATATATACACACACACACATAAGTTATATATAAATATATATATATATATATATATATATATATGTATAGACCTATTATTAATAATATATTGCAATCATTTTTTTTGTACATTTTTTGTTAAAATAAAGTACAACGCCGATTGAGACTTTGATACCTCTAAGTCAACATTACCTTCTTCTTCCAATTACAACCAAATATTATCGGTGGATTTGAGAAAAAGCTGGCCATTCTGTAGGTCTATTAGGTTTTTGGTCTCTGGGATCAATTTCCCCTGAAACATACACGACCTACTTGGGAGACATTCTCAGTAGGCCTATATTATACTAGCGCCCCGTGGCGGCTCCGTCCGCACTAGTTTCAAGCTGCACTTTATATGTTAATTTAATAAATTGAAAAACAAAAATTAACTGATATTGATTATGGAATGGCAATATGAATTTATAATAGCGTTTTATTTATTTATAATTGTAAATTTATAAATGTTCAACTGCTGTTTTGATCTTCAAGATACAGTAATATCAGATATTTATACAGATGTGTAATATTACAGTCTGTTCTTTTCCTCATTCACACTTACCATGATTCTCGTGAAATGTTGAAAAAAAAATTGAAAAGTATTATATAAATGGTATAGTTTATCGGCCTATTAGTAACTGGCTATTTGAGAATACAAACTTTTTCTTAAATTTTCGAAAATATATTATTATTACAATAAATAGACTATTATAAAAAAATATATAGTCAATATTTACATTTTATTCGGAAATGAATAAAATTTTCAAAATTATGTAGTTAGTAACGTAATGGTTTTTAACGATAAGCTTACTTTCTGTTTAGAACTTCTCTGTAAACTATATTAGTTGTTTTCACAGCCGGAGATAATAGTACTAATTTTTTTAAAGAAATGGCCCTAGAAAAATACACGTATCAAAAATTAAATAAATATTGTCAGATTTTTACAAAGTTTGTTAGTATTGATATTTAATACAGATATCAAATATACATATATATTGCATAAAATGATTTGTAATTCGTTTTTATAAAAAATGAAAATTTGTACATGAGCAGAACAATTAAAAAACATATAAATTTGGATAATCCCCACCCCCATTGTATGTAAACATCTGGCGCTGGCTGGCCTGTTTTCTCGTAAGAAGTTATAGGCCTACTAAATATAGAACAGGCATAATCTCTGAAACTATACTTTACCAGTGCATTTAATAAGGGACATGTATACTTCCAAGGAATTTTGTAATTTTTAGCACTTAGAATCAACAGTTTACAAAATCTTCTCTTAGTGTGCGTCTATGTTATGAACGGAGAATACCTTGAAAATTTCAAGCCTCTACCTTTTATAGTTTCGACTCTACGTTGATTCTCAGTCACTCAGGAAAATGATTCTCATATATATATATGAACTAGAGTATATATCCAATATCCATATTTATAGATTTTGGACATTTAAAAATTTACCATTGAAACTATTGAATCCCCTTTTGACTGCTGTTTCTGTATAATGATTTTCACGAATTCCGTGCTGAATCAAAGAGGAAAGCAGGGTAGGGGGGCTGTGGTTTTTGGAGTTACGTGCGGCTGTAGATGTATTGAAACACCAAATATAGCAAGGAAAAAGACATTCATAACTAGTGCCCACGTCTCCGCATACTATTGAAATTGTTTTGTTCTACTAACAGAAGATGGTTTGTTTTTCTTGCAGGATTGACCGTATAATGAAGGCATTATAATGCACCATTACGCTGTGAATGTTTCATCCACTGACTGTTGCTACTCTGAACCTGCCAGCGCTGCTTGGCTGCCAGCCAATACAAATGGAAACCCAATAAATGAAATCGACAGTGAGTATTTCTTCATCATGTGACCGAATATAAACTTTAAGCTAACTAAATATTTAAAAAACGGAAATTATTTATTTTTAATCATGTGTACGTTGAAAGTAGCAATAAACAGACTTGGGTTGGGATAAACCCAACTACGTTAATTATGAAGAGGTACAAACTTTTTACCTTTGAAAAGACGTGGTTCACGTAGTAATTTTGAACTTAATTAAAGATACTGATCATGTTTACACTCACAGAGTTTATTGTTAAATAAAAGCTGTTGAAGCACATTCATATATTATTGCTAAATAAATAGGCAAATTCAAGGTTTCTAGGGTTTATCGCTATTACACATGGACTAAGAAACTGTGAGTTAATGAAAGCGTATATAAACTGTTTTCATAGATATACTATAATAATGTGACGGCGCTATTTTTAATAGAGTGCAGGAGGAATAAGGCCTGAGGACGATAACGTAACCGTAAATGTTGTCTGTATAAATAAATAGTTGTACTTGACTCCCAAGTCAACCGCTTTTATTTAACAATTTTTTAAAGACAGTTTATTCTATTAAATAAATATCAACATGAACGTGTTGCTTAATTTTGAAACTTAGAAAATTTTGAAAATTATACGAATTTTCAATAACACTAATGTTATTTAGTTCACTTCTAACATTATTTTTTTTTTAAAAAAATTTAGAAACTTTGGACATTATTTATGTGTAATAATATAACTACATTATATACTGCACTTGGAGACTAGATGCAACATTTGAATCGCAATGGCTTTTTTTTGTATTATACACTAATGATGATGAATCTTTAAAAATAAAATAATAATTAATTGGATATTTTTTTCCAACTGACTGTAATAGGTCTACTGAAATGATAAATAGCTTTGTACAATTATATCTATTTTTAGCAAAAATGTTTAAAAGGTTTTGGAAAATATGTTATTTTTAGCCCGAAACCGAATTACTGGAAAGGAAAGTAAGAGAATTTAGGACAATATCCTTATCCATATCGCTTTGTATTCAGTTTTTTTAAATATATTTTTTAATCAGTGTAGAAATTGTTAAATTAATTTCATTATGAACAAAACTTAGCAATATGTGCTCTCCTCAGGAACCTATTGAATTGACTACATAATCTGACATAAAATGTTTTTGTAATGGTCAGCATTTAATCTGTAAAAATGTGTATTGAAAAAATAAATATATAAAGCTCTAGCAATTGACAAGACAACGAGTTCCAAAATTAAAAATAAACAGATATTTTGAAAAGTTGTACATTCCATTAAGGAGAACCAGCCTAGGTAAAAAAAAACTATGGTGTTCCTTCCCTTGGCGCTCCCGAACTTTCGAAACGATGCATGTAAACTTACTGGGACAACGTTTCCAAGTAAATTAGGGATTTTTAGTTTAGAATAATAATGCATTAAATATAATACATATTTACGTTTTTATTTATTTAAAAAAATTACCCAACCAAAAGATTTCTATAACATATTTCAGGAACGAGAAAGATACCAATTACAAAACCAATTTAAGAATGCCAAATTTGTGAAGCATAATCGTTTATCGTCCTAAACTATTATAATTTACTTCCAATGTAAACTTACGATAACATATTCCAACTGAACGTGACCTAATGCGGGGGACTTGGTGTCACGACCCGTGGTACCAGTGTATAAGTCTTTCGACCTTACTATAAGGACTTGACTGGTCACCGGGCCGCCACGGGGACGAGACGAACACCAGTGACAGCATTTCGACCACTCTTCCAGAACTACTCTAAACCAGTAGAGCCTTCCAAACGGCTTGGCTTCAGTATCACCATAGTCCGTAAGATTAGTTCGGTCCAGGTAGTGCAATCGAACCTTTATCCACTTTCGGTTGGCCTTACCTAAGGGCCGGAACCCCAGACTGGGGACTTGGTCCTAAGGAGGCATAACAGGTCCCCTTTGACCTTGAAAGCTCTCGTCTGTTACAGCTATCTTCTCTTGGATAGACTATAGTCCATAATTAGTTAACTTAGTCTCTTAATAGGTTTTATTTATTAAATTTGAGGCCATCGTAAAATGAAACAACGCACATTGCAGTTTTTATAGTCATTGTACACTCATATCTATTAACTCAGTTTACAGTCAACTCGTTTTGTAGAAAAAGTTATAATTTATCTGAGAATTTAATATTTGTATGAAATTTGTTACAAACCTAGCCAATTTGAAGTACTTTTTTTCTACTTTTTCTTTCTACGACAGGTTAAGCCATTGTATAACTTACCTTACCTTGTATGCACTTGCTCACTCCCACTGTCTTGTGTACTAACACTTCTAAAAACATTAATTTTCAGAAAGTTCTGTATATCAACAGCTTCTGCATCAGATATGTCTCCACATATTTCAAGATTGTTTGCTATTTCATACTAAAGCTAATTTATCATCGAATTTACCTAATATCGACCGTCTCGTGCAAGTCAGGGTTTTAACAGGCCTTATCATTTTTGTAGGTAAGTATTTATAGTGACTCAACGCAGTCCTCCACCTCCTACCTGGCCTATTGCAATCTCTCAAGGCTAAATGCACGGTTACATGGTCCCGACTATAAACTATGTGTGTTTGAAGGTACTGTAAAATGCAACAGCAAAACGTTTTTTATTATTCTATATTGCATCTGTGTTCTGGCATTGGCAATGGATATGTAGGGCTTGTAGCATAGATCCATTGGCATTTTTTGAAGTTTATTGCCCTTCACAGCCTACTCTATATAGGTAGATATGTTTCTTGCTTACGCTGAAGCAGGAAACATTTGTTTATTGCTGAACTGTGTACTTGTATAATGAACTGTAAGTAAAAATTACTTATTTGAACATAGAGAAGCCGACTGATTTTTATTAGCATCTTTTTATCGAATCGATGAAATACAGGTTTAACTATAGGGGTAGATGAGCTTTATATTAAGAAACGCGTTAACAAACCTCACTTGTTAAAAATACTTGGTCCCTCGTTGAACATAGTAGGAAATCCTGTTTTCATATTAAAAATTTTTTTATGATAATATTATCGATTACACGAAAGATGCGTACAACTAAATATGCGTACACAAGGAATATTGCGAAAGATGCGTACAGGATTAAGTTTTAATAGATGACGAGGGTGAGCAATGACGTCAGTACATTGTGACAGGCAAAAAATGCGTACAACGTTTAGGCGAGCACGGATCTTATACAATTATTTAGCTACATAAATGAGTTTACCTCTGAGCTAAACCTAGATGTCGCTTAGTTTCTCGGGACTGGAGATCTTTTAAAACTTTATCTGTTATACATGATTGCCATTACACTTTTCCAGGCTTTGGACTGGCAAAATGATATAGAAATGTTGAGCTATCATTTTGGTGTATTTAAAATCACCTTCTAGCCGCAGTAGTTTTTTTTCTTTTATGTATTTAATTTTTTTCATTTTAGAGATTTTTTAAAATTTAATCTATGTTACAACCTGATCAATTTATTTGATCTTACAATCTGATTTCTTGGTTCTAGTCTGATCCATTTTGTTTTATGTAGGAAAGAGATTAAACAAACATTAGTTTGTAGTTTCTAGGTATTTTTAACTGTGTTTTTTTAAAATTCTTTCCTCCGACTATAATATACTTTCTCTTTCTTTTCTTTCCTTCTAAGTGTAATTCCAGTGCCATATGCATATTTGTCGATTGCTATTGTTTATTCATGTAGGCTACACATATTTTGCAGTAGTCTACGCATCTTTCGTTGTAGCCTACGCAATTTTCGTGCCACCATATTAACTATAACCCTATAGCCTATATTTCATAACTCCGTGTTAAGTATTCATGCACAATATGCAGTCCTGTGTATCGAATGTTGATGGGGAGGAATCTCTTTAAAAAAGAGTTAAATTAGCTTCAATTATAAAATAGGCTTCAAAAAGTTTTAAAAAAATTATTTTTGTACTTTTAGTAGTAATAATAATAAGGTATTCATTTCCCGTTCCACGTAAATGATTTTAGCAAAAACAATTATAGCGGGCGGCGCATAAAGCCACTAGGAGTCCGAAAAATATTATAAAAACTTACGCTCACGCCCGAAATTTTAAAAATTTTGGGAAAATAGAAATCCACCCTCCTCGGCACACATAAAACGTTACTAAGTTAACTTTTTGGTTTTATTTTTTTAACGTAGTAACTCGAAAAATGCCTCGAAATGTAATTGAACTTACTGTTTACTCCAAAAAAATTACAACAAAAATCAACATCAACAGAACACTACTAGCACCACGGCACTATGTTTCACCAGGTACAAAAACCTTATAGATTTTTAAAACACGCACACGCATCTAATTTTTTTCGGTAGTAAGTCGCGAAATTACTCTAAAAGGACGAAACATACACTTACAGACACTATTCCTCACACAAAACAGAAAATATTGCAATACGCAATTACACATATTTTATGTTTAACTTGGCCTAAAACGATACTACGTGCCGCGTAAAGCAATATTGCATTGAAAAGTTAAAGTTTATTTTCGTAATTTGTAATTTTCGGGAGTCAACAGTACGTTTAATTACATTTCAAGGCATTTTGTGAGCTACTACGCGCTGTGGAAGGGGGGGGGGGAGGAATCATTATTTTCCAAAATGTTTAATTTTTAAAGCGAGAGCAGAAGTTATTTTAATTTTTTTCATATTCCTCAGGGCTTTCTGCATCGCTCAGTATAGTTTTTTTTCCCTAAAATCGATTACTTGGGAACGGGAAATAAATACCAATAATAATAGTAATAGTAAAATAATAGTAGTAGTTGTGATTAGAAAAACAATAAAATTTATAAAAGATTTAAATAAAATTCTATGTTTGTCTCGATCTACATACATATGCTGGATACAGAAATGCCTGTCTTTCCTAGCGAAGTCATGTGCCGTTGACGCTTTCTGGATGACTTTAATCACAACCATCTGCTTCTAGTCATCCGAAATGCATCCACTGCAGAAGAGATGACGCCGTTAGACAGACATAAGTGAAGGGAGACGGAAATTTCTGTACTTAGTCAGTCACCCAGGCAAGAAATGGGTTTGATCTCCCCGTTATTTTTGTCGCAATAGTGGTTAAAACTTGAATTAATTGTCGCTATACAATTATAACCTCATTGTTAAAAAATACTCCTTTAATAACCTATTCTTCAAAGTTATAGAAACTATGATACTTAGCACTACATTATAAAATAATTATATTTTAGTATAGCTGCAAAGTATCCGGTCAAGATAGACAGATATGTTAGAGTGATAGGGTCTCGAATGTTTCTTACTGAGTACAGCTGTTGCCTTTGTACAGTTTTCCCATCCATACCTCAGGATTATTGTACACCTACCGCTTTAGTATAGCTGCAAAGTATCCGGTCAAGATAGGCAGATATGTTAGAGAGATAGGGCCTCGAATGTTTCTTACTGCTTACAGCTGTTGCCTTTGTACAGTTTTCCCATCCATACCTCAGGATTGTTGTACACCTACCGCTTTAGTATAGCTGCAAAGTATCCGGTCAAGATATGAAGATATGTTAGAGTGATAGGTTCTAGAATGTTTTTTACGGCGTAGAGCTGTTGCCTTTGTACAGTTTTCTCATCCATACCTCAGGATTATTGTACACCTACCTTTTTAGAATAGCCAAGTATCTTGTTAAATATTTTGCCATGTAACGGCAACATTGATTCCCGGTGGACCTTAACTTCAATAAATGAAAAAAGTTGACATTTTTGCACATACCTCACTGGGCGAAGTACCACCACTTGTCGGACAGCTATTCGGGTGCACCCTTTCCCGCACTTATCGTTTACCTAAGGAACTTAAGAGAAACCACATATAATTCAAACTGTCACTATTAATGCTAATAATATCTTCGCCACACGACGGGAGAAACAAAGAGAGAAAAATCTACGTCACGTATAACGTAACGGGAAATAGGTTTGATCTAAACCGAGCCTTGCTTAGAACTCACGAGAAACTACGTCACGTCGAGAGTGACGGGAGGGATGTCACTAAATAAAATAAAAATTCCTTTTCTAGAGACATGAGAAAAAATAAGTTTATTCTGCACAAATGGGCAGGAGGAAAACCTTATGAGAAGGTCGATTTATAAGTCCTTGCTGTGTCTTGAGCTGAACAATTCGCACCACACCGTCCGTGCCAGGGAACACTTGTGTCACTCTTGCCAATGGCCAAGAGAGAGGCGGAGTAGGTTGATGCACCAGCACTAGGTCGCCCACACGCAGGTTGTCTGTCGTTTCCGTCCATTTGGTCCGCTGCTGTAGAGTGTGAAGATATTCCAGCTGCCACCTTTTCCACGCGCGTTGGTGAAAAGCATGGACGAGGTGCCAATGCTTAAGTCGATTAGTAGGAACTTCAGTCAGGTTTCTTCCGGGTACGGCGACCAGTGGAGTTCAAATTAAAAAGTGTTCTGGTGTCAGAGCAGTGAGATCGGAAGGATTGTTAGACAAAGGAGTGAGTGGTCGAAAGTTGAGGATTGACTCGACTTGAGTTGTCAGAGTCATGAATTCGGAGAGAGTTAGAACGTGTTCACCTATGACACGACGCAAGTGATGTTTAGCGCCTTTAATTGCGCTTTCCCATAGTCCTCTTTTATGAGGTGCAGCAGGAGGATTGAAATGGAAATTAACTCCACGTTGAAATGAAAATTCACAAACGAGATTTTGTCCTGAGGTCTTGAGTAGAGATCGTAGAGCATTGTCAGCTCCCACAAAGTTTGTTCCGCAGTCGGAATAGATGTGTTGACAAAGACCTCATCTAGACACAAATCGAGTCAATGCTGCGATGAACGCGTCCGTCGAGAGAACAGTGACCACCTCAATGACACCTCAACGTAACATACCTACTTTGTGAATTCTCTGATATCTTCTGATGTCAGAACCCAGAGAGTAGTTCTTTGTCCCACCTATCATGTAGAGCATGTATTTCAACAATTATAAAATAGTTGACAAATTAGCATAAATACAAAGAAATTACGTATACTTATAAAATATTACAAAAACCACTAAAACTGGTGGTTTAAAAATTTTTTTAAATATTATTAACTAAACAATTACAAACTATTATGTATTTAACAACAAACATGTAACATATTATAATTGTAACAAAAATATGGAAAATCCCTAACCACTACTACAGTTTCAATCACTTTAATTGTATTCCAGCACACGACCATGCTCAGTCGGTATCCCTTTTTGGTTCCCTCTAATCGAAGCCAAGATTATATGGACACAATGATGGCGGAATAGATGCATCCATCTGTCGCACTGTGTCTAGTGCTCCCCTGCATAGTCAGAAAGTATCTTAGCTCTGTTCGCAATTTTCCTCCTGATGTCTACGCCAGAGCAACTTCCTATCCAGAAGAACTCCCAGGTATTTAATACACTTCACGCAGTTTATCTATCTGTTACCAACCTCCATCATCTCCAACTTAGTTTTATCGCTTGGTAAAGATGAGTGCCTCAGATTTGCCTCTCTGAATGCATAGTGCTTGCTCCCTGCACCATGCTTCCATTACCTTGAAATATATGATCTCTTCAATCATATGATACCCTTCATGATCTCTTTAATCATATGATACCCTTCATGATCTCTACAATCATATGATACCCTTCATGATCTCTTCAATCATATGATACCCTTCATGATCTCTTCAATCATATGATACCCTTCATTACCTCTTCAATCATATCATACACTTCATGATCTCTTCAATCATATTATACTCTTCATGATCTCTTCAAAGGTACTTGATATTCCGGCCAGGTTTTTAGGAGCGGCATCTCTTCTCTTGAAGAGGATATACTGAGTGCTGGGCGGTTGTGCCTGAGACCCTCATTAGCCCTGAGGGCCACAAAAATCCTTCGTCGTTACGGACTACGTGACGCCTTTAGATCGGGGGGTGTATATATCCATCCAAAGCCCTACCTTGAATAAGGGGGCTTGTTACTCATCCGCGCGACGGAGTCATGAATAAAATCTCTTCGCGAGCTTGGAAGGAGCTGCCTACATTCAATGACTCGCTTCCATGGAAACCATATTTATCCAGCTTCGCTCCACAGTCCCCTCACCCCTTACGTCTCACCCACCAGGCCGACCCCGATTCCCCATGCTACATACATATGACAAAGTCTGTAGTCCCCAGGAGAGGATCTGATTGAGATAAGTTTCGTTGTAAAGAAGTAATTAAATTTCTTACGTAAACTAACCGATTTTTACAACAATAAACGTCTGTTAAGACGACTTCCTTTGTAATTACATTGTGCCAGACCAATATAGGAATCCAGAATACTATAGTGCTTTGTTCCATAAACAAATCTCAAGGTTATTCGCTTTTTTAAGTATGTTGGTAAATGGGGGCTATATATATATATTTTTTTTTTCGAATTTCAACTACTAGACTAATTATATTTCGTGACATTTAGATAACGCTTTACTTGTATAGAATACATTTTTAAGTAACATGTATGAGAAAGGAAACAAATCGGCGTTGATCAACAGCTAGTCGCGATAAAATAAATGTAACCTATTTGTTGACAGATACTGAAACGTAATAATATTAGGGCATACATTCATTAGAGTCTTATAACAAAGCATTGTTATTTTGTTTATTATTTTCATAACGTATTTGTATTGTACTGGTCAAATAACTATTTATACAATATCGTATTGTTCATGTTTACACTCGCAGAGATTATTGTTTAAATCAGAAGTTTCCAACCTTTTTTACTCAAGGGCCACATCTAAAACTTTTGGAGGAAAGGCAATATTTCAGAGCAGAAAGTCTAGACCCCCCCTCCTCCCATATACCAACGATGTTTTGTCTAATCAAGAGCTCAGTGGTGGTTTTTCAGATTTTCTTGTTGCTTTCTTTTTTACTTGTTTACAGCTAGTTTTACACTTATAGAAAAAAGACGTGGTAGGTGAGAGACTGTACTGTAAGTACTGTGCTTATATTTAATGGTAAAAATGCTTTAAAGGAAATTTATTACCAAATAAAATTTTTGTTCAGTATGATAGCTTTCCGCGGGCCGGATGTGTCCCGCGAGCCGTAAGTTGGAGACCCCGGGTTTAAATAATAAAAGCGGATGACTTGCGAGTCAGGCACAACTACTTATTTACACAGACAACATTTCAATAACGGCTTCAACCGTTATTGCAATAATAACCAGGCCTGCAATACGTAAGTACACAATTAGAACTACCAATAGTAATAACTATACTTCACAAATAAACATAGCTGCAATGAAATTTCTCATATTTATAAAACATTACAAAAACCACTAAAATGACTAACGCAAAAATTTTTTTTTAAATGTTATTCACATAACAATTACAACCTACTACATATTAATTTGTGCCAAAAACATAAAAAACATCCCAAGCACTACTACTGTTATAATAACTTACAAGTCAGGAATAAAATACATTTACAGTTAAAAATACCCAAATTAAATAAACTTAACATTGAAAAATAACCTGCCCTAATATTAAAGAGGATATTAAAAAATTGGCATACATTTATAACCACCTATTAAGAAACTTGAAAATATTTACTCATGGTTAGGTTAATTATTTGAAATTTGGGAGGTTGTTTTGCAATATTAAATTGATTTAATTTGTGTATTTTTTAACTGTAAATGTATTTTATTCCTGACTTGTTATTGTAACTGTAGAGTGGTTAAGGGGTTTTCATGTTTTTGTTACAATTAAATATATTATAGGTTGTAATTGTTATGTTAAAATTTTACGTTACTTATTTTAGTGGTTTTTGTAATGTTTTTTAATTATAAGAGATTTCATTGCAGCTATGTTTATTTGTTATAGTTATTATTATTGGTAGTTTTATTGTGTACTTATGTACTGTAGGCATGGCGACGATAGCGTAGCCGTTATTGAAATCTTGCCTGTGAAAATAAATAGTTGTACCAGGCTCGCAAATCAATCGCATTTATTATTTGAACAATATTTATAAAATAATACAGGGAAATCCTTTTGCTGACAATTTATTTTAAAACAAAGAAGCATTAAATCTACTTAATCGAGGTTTAACGCGAGAAGGTTCGCATCCCTGAATAAGGCTCAACCTCTACCAGGTTCTGTTAGAGTGTCTCCAGTTATCCCATTGTAAGTATCATTATTAAAAGATATATCTGACTGTCAACAAAACCGCAGGAGGTTTTATCCCTTCCAGCAAAGAACAAATAATAATTTGGATATTTTAAGTGTATAAAAATCCTGAACACTTTTCGGTACATTGTTTACACCAGGTTGCCACTTTCCCATACATTCACGTACGATCATCTCGTATTTAAAATGTACTTTGCGAACAATTTACTAATTACACACTACAAAATTGTTGTATAAAGATTTCACGTTTCTGTTAAGTAAAATCTCTCTCTTACAAAAGCAGTGGATTTATATTTGTGAAAGCCGATCACTTGGTACGGATTCGATTGTTTAATTTTAGCTGGCCAACAATGCTTGGCGTGCCGCGGACTTCATTCCTGAGTCTTGTAGTATCAGACTAGGTACAGGGTGACCGATAATTTAAGGCGTAGAATGCTTGTAAAGTTGAGAGAGTCGTATTCAAATCCTTAGCGGCTTACTATGAATCGACCCTTGGTAGCTTACATGTTTGAAACTTAGTGGTAAAGCTTATGAAGACTGACACACATTAGTGCGCGTCTCAAAATTTAAATCGTATTGGGCTGTTTAAATAAAAATCTTACCCACGTCGATTCCCTCACAATAAAACAAGGACTTATTTAGTTTCCTTGTTGATATTATTTAAGAAAAACAAATAGCTATTTGATACCACTACATAACGCACTAAAGGCTATTAATTGTCGTTTAAGAGAAAGTTTACGATTTTTAAAGCAAAGAGATCGGGTTCTATATATATATAAATTTCTTTTTAAAGCTAAACAAACTGTAAAATGTTAAATAAATTATGCCTACATTAAGTTTTATTTTAAAGTACTTCAAATAAAGACGCATAGTGAAAAGGTTACGCTATATGCGATCCGTGATGCGATTACAAGACGATTTGTATGTACCTTTTATTCTTGTCTTTATTCATTTAAATTATTTGTTAAGTTTTAGTTGTTTGTTATTAATGTGTTTTAAGTTAGGTAGGATTGTTGTTACATTTTTGTTGTTATACCAAATTGTCGGCATTCCAGACGTCATCGACACTGGACAAATATTATACCTATTGATCCATAGTAAAATTATAAAACCTGGTAATGACAATCCAAAGATTAAAAATAAAAAGAAACTTGAATATTTTCACTGCAAAACAGACAAAAAACTCTGTTTCAAAAGTTTCAAAAACTGATCGCTGTGTTATAGTACATTACATTATAATTACAAATGATTAAGATCGATTTTGTTGTAAAAAAAAACGCAAAATAAAGTGTAAAACCACAAAGCAACTTGTTGACAAGTGAATGTCTTCAATTTTTTTATACATTTGGCATCGCCGCAATGAAGAAGGAAGCAATGTTTCACTTAAGACGTGAATTGACTCGTTCATTGATGAAACTTATTTTTCTTAAAGATCAAATCCGTCTTAATCGAATATTTTGTAGCTAGGTTGTAGTGTATTATAACTTATTGTTTTGTTTTAGAAACAACTCCCTAATTTTATAGATATGGTATTTGTCGAAAGTGAGTTTAAATGTGTCTTTTTTAAAGTGATTATTATTTGGCAAGTAAGCAACAAGTTTTATTACTTTACTTGTGTTACTGGGGACTTTATATAATACCATAAAACAATTGTTTGTTGGCTATTTCTTGTGACATATGCAGCGACGGTAGTTACTTGTTATTTTAGTCCATCAGACGGTTGGTGAAAAGATTAATTCTTAAATTCGTATCATACGTTCTAAGAGATCCGAATGTGTTGTTCTATTCTATTCCAATGTATGTCATTAATTTAAATACAATTGAGTATGAAGTGGGTGACAGTTTAGTTGGTCACTTGATATTGTCCGTGACGTCTTTAAAAGTTCGCTAAAACATTCATCCTGTGTTACAGCGATTCTCTATCATATTTCTGTTTGAACAGGATTCTCGGTTTTACTGATTAGAACCAAAGAAAGGGACTAGGTGCAAGCGTTGATTAAACTTTTATCGAATTTTTAAAATCCAAAATTTCTGAACTTTCGATTTCGTGTACTGTAAACGCATCAAATCTATGCCATGATGTGCTTTTAAAGATTTTGAAAAAATACCAATATCTAACGCATGACAAAAAGCTATGTCCACGGACATGATAGGGCATGATAGTATTGTTTAACTTTGTTAAAACTGTTTGAGTGTGGTAAAAAAGACAGAATCTAGACAAGTCCTGATTTTTATTTTGAATGGAAAATATTTATCATAGAAAACCCGCTATTTTGAATATTTGTCAGGGATGTTTTTAAAACACTTTTTTGAAAATTAAGAAACATCATCGGGGCCTTTCTTTGCTATTCCTTTATGACACATATTAATGCTAGTTTTATTGTCTTTAAGTTTAAGTAGGCCAAGTTTAGAGAAACTTGTCTAATGTAGTGCATCTCTTGTACTGACATTTTTGTACTGTTTTTATCATAGAGCATGGCTCTCTTGTTCAGCAGCAGCAGATGACCATGTTTTCTGAATAAAATTGTTACTGTTTTTATGGACTGTGAGTTCAGCTACAGCAATTTGTTTAGTCACAGGATTTTGATGAGGTGATTTTATTCTGTTACTTATTGCCTCACATTTGCAGCATACCTCACCCTGCGGTTGTCAACACTTATAATTAAATTGCCCTCATATAAATTCTAATAGAAAAATTTGCTGACTTTGTAGATGGGGTTTTGTTGCAACACATTTTCCACCTGAATATATTGTTGAGCTTTGCTGAGAGTTAGTACATTTTATTCCCACTGTAATGGGAACATTTGGTGGATATGTTTTTATATATTCGCTTACTGCATGACTAACATCTGGAGGTAAGGCCTAGTTTAAGTTGTCACTATCGTCTAATTCTCTTTTCACTTACGCTAAATATGGGTAAAACCCCCATTAAACCATACCTATTTTGGGTTAGTTCTCACAATAGCAAAATATTAAAAAAAAGAAGCAGATTTAGGTCCTTTGAACCTATGTCGCCATTGCTAGACATATATAGTGTCGATCAATCCTTGAAATAAAGACCATGTTCAATTTTTGTAGAAAGTTGTAAAACAAATTGAAAATATCGAGACATTTCTCTTCTTCCATACATTGTAAACGTTTCCTCACACACCTTCAAATGCACTGCAGGGACATTTCAAGTTTTGTTAAAAGGGCTAAGTCAACTTGATGAACATCTGATTAGAGAGTTTCCACTGACTTCCAAGCACCAAAAACTTCAATTATTTTTCTTGCCTCAGTGGATAGATGAAGAGGCGCAGTTTTAATCAAAATTAATGCATCTTGATATCCTCTATACGAAATACAATAAAACTCAGTTTCGAAAAAAAGTTGACTTACGCCCTTTCAACAAAAAGCTATTCAACTAAGTAACAAGTTCTAATTTAATGTATTGAAACAAAAGATTTTCTATCTCACTAAATGTTAAGTAGTTTAACGAATACATCTTAGAAGTGGCACACAAATACATCAGCTTGTCACACAAATTCGAGCAAAAATGTTACTCTAAAAAAAACCATGAGGTAATAAAGTTTTTTTGAAGCATTTATTGTTAATAGTTTGTTAATAACTTGTATATAGTTTAGCAGGCTATACATCATAAATGAGGTAATTGTAGTTAATATATATTTTAGTACATCTTTCTGCTTTCATAACATTACAATTTTGTCCACTGTTGACGCGTTTCGGAATGACTCCGCTTTCAAAACTAAAATCGTATTCATTTGTACTTAAAGAATAAACAAAGGAAAATGTTGTAATGTTAGGAAAGGCAGCTAAATGTACTAAAACATATACAAATATTCTAACAGAAATGAAGATGAGTAGTATTTTTTATTAGAGGGAAGAGCTAACACAATTTTATTTCTCAACTATGCTGCCATCACCAAACCTTATAACATTAATATTTACATGGATCTCAGTTCTTGTCATCACGTTTTATAGGAATAATATCTCGAAATTATATTTGAATTCCTTATAAGAGTTTAAAATTTAGCTGCAATTTATTAGAAATCCGATTTAACCAATTTATTAATAGTAATAATCAATTAAAGATTAAGAAGAAACGTTATAACCCTTCTGCGTAGGTTGCTACACCCTGAACCCACTGAGTACGATTTTGTGTGGCAATTCAAAGATGCAACAGCTTCTGTATCCGATATGTCTATACATATTTCAAGACTGCTTGCTATATCATACTGAAGCTAGTTTTTCATCGAATTTATTTAAAATGGAATGCCTCATCCAAGTCAGTGTTTTGGCAGAACTTATCGTGTTTGTAGGAAAGTATTCCTACTAACCCTCTACCTCCCGTCTCACCTACTACGATCTCTCAAAGCCAAGTGCAGGGTTACGTGGTCCGTATACACCTAGTCCATTTCTTTGTATGTAATCAATAAAGAGGAGAATAATGTCAAACAAAAATGTTCCTCTCGAAGCACTACGAAATCAACAATGACAGATCTCAAATGTCATTATGAAAGTATTTCTAATATTGACTACATATTTACCACATTCAAGCAGTTGTTACTTACAACACACAGATTCTTCGAACTCATCATACGTGCTCTCTCGCGGAACATCCGGAGGCTCTCTTGGGCCACCTACGGGTCACTATGCTAGCGGTATAGAGAATGTTACATGTACAATCACAAAGTTGATTTCGAAATTTGACTTATAATCATATAGTATGGACATCGCTCTGCCTGATGAACATTCCTAACCTCCATTCTTACCTGTTGTGTTGTATGTTAACCCATTGTTTTCCTTATTTACAGTTTGCCTCGAAAGAAACGCTACCCACAACGAGAGTGAAAGCGAATGTACGAAGATTCAAGGACAATTAGATACCAAGAGAGGAGAGAAGAAGGTTTCGCAGATGCAGCATCCACGTCTGGTCAATGTAACCGCTAGTCTAGAAATGAAACCTCTATGGGAAGAATTCAACGAACTGGGAACCGAAATGATCGTCACTAAAGCAGGAAGGTACGTAGATGGTATTCAGACAGTCCACTCGATTCTACTCGGTTTCAGGATATCACTACAAATCAGCGAGTCTTCTTAAAATTTCATCTTAAAAATTCAATTTCATGAAATATAAATATTTACAAATTGTTAAAAGAACAGAGTGTACTTAACCTCAAAATTTTATATAACTCATTATAATTGTTGCATGATTAAACACATCATAATGTTGATTAGTTTTATTATAATTGCCGTATGATTCCACACATCATAATTTTACATTACCTTATACGTTGGGAATCATAAACAAACCCAAGAATAGAGCTTACCTACTGAGAAAGGGTAATTAATAATTACGATCGAAATCTCACATTCAGTCATTTATTTTCTCATCTGAGTTTCAGAGACAAAATAATCATCATCAGTGAGTGTAATTAAGGAGTAACCAAACCTAACCTAAACCTAAACCTAACCAAACCCAACGTAACCTAACTAACCAAGCCGTAACTAACATATTTTACCAAATCTAATCAAACCTGACGTAACATAACATAACCTAACTATCCTTACTTATCTAAAATCAATCTAAACCGACCTAGTAAACTAACCTAACCTACCTAAACCCAACCTAATTCAACTTAACCAAACCTAATCTTACTCAACCTAACCAAACCCAAACCCAACCCATTGATTGATATTTATTGATAATGATAGTAATAATCGTGAATGGCTGTAACGCTTTAAACCAATCCCTCATGATGAAAGCCATCATTAAATCTTGTATAAAAATTTAAATTATTTAGTGTGAGTTCGTATTCATTATCATTTAATTATTAAGAATTATGTAAATTTGTATTTTTAAATACAATATTTTAAATTATATAAATTATATATTATAAAGATATTATAACTTTTTTATTATACCTTACTTTTATATATACTTTTTTTTATCACTGCTACCACCAGTGACTATATACAATAAATATAGGTTATCCGACCATGGATTGAATTTTCCTCAGACAAAGTATACCCTAAGCAAGCAAACAAAATTATGACGAGAATAAAACATTTTTTTGAGAGGAATGAGTTTCAGTGCTTTTACATTGACATTTAAAGCAAGTGTAAACTGTCACTGCCCGTTACAACCAGATATTTATTACAGAGCCCTGGCTTGTAATTTCTGTCGTAGAAAAACTCGTTCAGTTTGCTCCAAAGATTTTCGATTTTTCAGGCTTTATAACACTGACATGAGGTCTTACCCCCTCCCATTATATTTGATAAAAAATTACAACCATTTTATGAAACTGAAAGTGGTTAGGTAAATTGAACGTCAGGTAATTTTATTTATTTATAAATATATATTTATATGTTATACAAATATATTTAACCCTATATGCGTGTGCGCTCACACACATACACACACACACACACACATACACACACACACATACAAACAAACACACACACACACACACACACACACACACTCACTCACACGCATATATATATATATATATATATATATATATATATATATATATATATATATATATATTAAAACAACATAGGTTATTCAAATACAAGAATATTTATTATTTTATATCCAAAGCTTTTCGTTGGCAAATAGTACCAACATCATCAGGAATGAAAATTACAATAAAATTACAATATTGTAATTTTCATTCCTAATGATGTTGGTACTGTTTGACAACGAAAAGCTTTGGACATAAAATAATAAATATTCTTGTATTTGAATAACCTATGTTGTTTAAAATTATTAAACAAGAAAACGTATTTTATATATATACATTCTGTATATAAATACAGAACACGTGTGTGTGTGTGTGAGTGTGTCTTAATTTTTATAATAAATGGAAAATGTACTATATAATAAATTAAGACTTTTGCATATGCTCCAGAAGTAGGCTATTACCCTAGAGCACATAGACCATTACCCATTATTTTTTCTTAAACAGGTGTCTTTCGAATTCTATAAACTGTTTTAAACAGTTTAAAAAAACAATGACGTAGTTCAGTACACAGATGTCACGTCAGCCTTCCCGCTGGTAGACTAATTAGCCTAAATGAGAACGCACACCTCTCGTTTGTAGGCAGCTACAGTACACGAATCCATGCTCGCTGAAAACTTTCTCAAGTTAGGCGCGTCCATTAGTTTGAGATCTTCGGGTATCGACTACTCCGTTGTGTTGCTATATTTTTCGGAATATAAATAAACGTTTTGGTTGTTAATAATTATTATTAAAAATCTGAAACGTACGAATTGTTTACTGTTTTAGCCAATATGTCGCCTTCACTATACTTTCAAAAATTAAACCAATGGTGCAATAAAAATATCTTAATAAGTTAATTATTACTCTTATATTTGTGATGTCACCATAGAACCAAAACGTATACAACTTTGTGTGAAGCCACCATTAATTTATGAAAACTATTACTTTCTAATTAGACAACCAGAAGTCGGGAAGCAAGCTGCACATTGAGGCATACGCTCAGGACCGTAACAGCACGCTTCCATAGTTGGAAATATTATTTTTCTCTAAGCCTAAACATGTTTAACAACCTAATTGTCAAGCAATCCAAATAGCATAAAGGGACAGTTCAGTTTAGCGTTATTTACTACGTAGATAGCTAATTGTAGAATACCAGTGGCGCCTGGTGCCAATGACCAAGGGGGTTGCAGATCGTAAAGAGTATGTTTTTTTCAAGGATAGAAAATCGTAATCATAAATACTTGAAGAACTGTTATAGGGAAAATAGATAGATAGATATTGCTTAATACTTTGTGATTTATTCTATTGAAGGAAGTATATAGGCATATGTTTTATTTAGTTTTTACTTTTCTGTTGAATTCTTTTTCTTACGTTTCTTAATTTAATAATCCACATCTCCTCCAACAACTGTTCAAACCTCACTAATGCTCGCGCTTATTATTCAACGTAAAACTAGTTTTTGGGTGGTCTTAGGACATGTCATATATTTTGCATAGGGGATACAATACTCTATTTATAGTGCTTAATATCCTCCTCTTTAGTGAGTATTGTTACTATATACAAGTGGCGGCTGGTGCCTAAAACATATGGGGGTTGCAGATCGTAGATTGTTAGTTTTATATTTAGGCAAAGAAATAGAAACAATAAAAACTTAGAGAGCTGTTATAGGGAAAATAGTTAGAAATTGCTTAATTCTTTGTAATTTATTCTGTTGTAGGAAATACACTGGCATTTTTCTTTAGTTTTTACTTATCTAAGACACCGGATCTCAAGCCATGGGTTTATTTATTAAAAAAACAATCTCAATTCGTTCTTAACTGTGAATGTCAACAAATTCCGTTAAGATCCAATTTTTAAAGCTATAAAAATAAATAAAATAAAGAAATAGAACTTATTGATTTGACTAGAAACTCGAAGCGGAGAGCAAATGCGTCTCTTCGGACGGAGCCGAACTCAACCGAACACTCCTAAAGTTGCAGCCCATCTGCACCTAATAGATCCCACCTACCTAGCTCTTTCAGTCTGTCTGAACCCTCCAATGCTTTTTCTTCATTAGGAATAACGACACTGGGTGTTGGAGGTTTCCCTGCAACCAAGCCGAACGAGACTGACTGCGACTGTGTAGACCAGGGGTTCTCAACCTTTTAGGCTCTGAGCCCCCCTTCACACTTTGGTGTGAGGTCACGCCTCCCTTCACGGATCAAGTTAATTTAGACTTACATATGATAAATTTACTTACAATATGTTTAAGTAATAACCAGAAAAATGTTCGCTACTTTTGTAGTGCTAGTGTGAGGGCTGGCACTGTTTCTCGTTAACTATTTTTTGTATGTTTGGATGAAATTTTGACAAAGAACACCGCAGGTCACTTTCCACATCTAGTCTGGCTCGATATTTAGATTTTATATTAGCCAGGGCTGAAAATCCTGTCTCGCATAGATAAGTTGATGAAAATTGTACAAGCAACTTGACTGCCTCCATTGCTACTTCTGGGTAAACAAGAAGATATAGTAGCCCGAAATCTTCGAGATCCATGTTTGGGAAATCCAATTTAGCTTTGGAATCACATTGCAAGTCAATTGTTTGTTCTTGAATGTGATCAGGAGGTATATCAATGTTGATTTGAAAGGGGTCTCTTGTTAACTTGAATTCCCAGTTTTCCGAGCTTATATCTGGGAAATAGGCTCCGATTTTGTTCTTCAGAGACAACAAATGCTCAGATATTAGGTCCTTCATTTCATTTACTAGGTCTTTTGGAAGACTTTGGGTATCATCGACGAGATTTTGGAAAGGAAGAAAAGTTCGTTGAGTAAAGAAATAGAGCTTTATAGCTCTATTAATATATAAAAAATATTTCAATGATTGTATGTTTGTGTCCAACATCAAATTCAATTTTTTTAAAAATTTGTTGACGCCTCCCCTGGAATTCTTCTACGCCCCCCCAGGGGGGCGCGCCCCCCAGGTTGAGAACCGCTGGTGTAGACGGTCGTACGGTCGCTGTTGTTCTGATGTTTTCATTATTATTTTTAATAATGGGATATGTTATATAATGATTCATCGTTCATAACAATGTACATAAATCGAACATAATAAATAAATTTATTTTCGTTGTTATGGATCTGTGATTTGAGGTTTAGAATCTGTGCAATCTGTCTATTAACCGCCACTTAAGAATAATCTCATGAATAGTCAGGCGTCTTGGTTCCCTAAACAAGTCTGAAGACGTCATCCCTGTTAGAAGTTATAGTACACTAAAGTGTCGTGGTTTAATATTGTGTAGAGTTTGAAAAGTGTTAATGAATTTTATTATTAGTGAGTGATCTAGTGTATAAACAAGTTCAATTGATTATTATTTGATTATTGTTAAGTAAACGCCACTCAGAAAATATGGGTGAAATATATATGTTAAGTTGAGTTCCTCTCATATGGTTCAGTACCTTGAGGAGGGTCATTATTGAGGTGGGAATAAGGATCGCTTCTTATCTGAGAGTTGGGAAAGTTTTAGATTTGAAATTAATTATAAAATAACAATAATAAGAGATTTGGAACACTTAAACAACTATGGTAAGGTTAGGTAGACACAATAAAATCTAATTGTAAATACGCCTATCTAGACCTATATAATTGTAGACTATTATTGTAGATAATGTTCCGCACGACCAAGGAAAACTTCAATTGCTATTTTTGTTACAGGCGGATGTTCCCTACATTTCAAGTGAAGCTGTATGGTTTAGAGCCTGCAGCGGATTATATGCTGATGATGGACTTCGTTCCAGTAGACGACAAGCGCTATAGATATGCTTTCCACAGGTATTTTTTCTAAAAAATCGCTATTGCACTAATAGATCAATGGTTTACAAAGTTTTGGTAGGGGCAAGGGCGGCTCCAGGGGAGGGGCAACAGTGGCAATTGCCCCCCCCCCATGAATTCGGGTACTATTTTTTTTTTAGAAATATTTTTCATATTCGGAACACATTTAAATTAATTCCAGTTTACTTATAAAAATGTATTTTTCATTGGACTTTTATTTTGAAGCAATGTATATTGTTTTTACATTTATGTAATGTTATATGTAGAAATTCATGTGATAACATTGGTAGTTCCACCCAGCATAAGCAACACTGACATGTTACAAGTCGCGCACTAGTTCCGTACCAGCTCGGCTATTGTAACAGTCTGTGTACTACGTCTCCGCGTCGTCTTTGTCAGACCAAGGCGTTTGATGCAGTGAAGAAAGTTAATGTTTTGTTGAAAAAAATACCAAATTTCCTGTAATTTTCAAGTGCAAGAAAAGCTTAAAAATTTATTTCAAGGCCTCTATTTTTAAAAGTATTTCGCCCTAAACCACCCCATGTTTTCCTGCATTTGTGTCCCCCCCCCCCGGAAGTTTATCCTGGAGCCGCCCTTGAGAGGGGCTCATCAAGGAGAAAGAACATGTACAACAAGTGATACTAGCTCTTTACCAAATGGTGATTTCACAAATAACACTAGTACACACATATGAATAGTTTATACACGTGAATAGTTTTAACTCATGAATAGTTTATATGCAACTTTCTACACTGTTTTAAAGTATGCAATTAGATTTTTTTCATTACTATTAGCTTTTGTACATCCTAATTTTTTTAATAATAACCTTTTAACCAGTGTGCAGACGACTCTACGTTTGAATATCATGAAGATTGTCAATGAGAATTAAACAGCCTACTTCAAGACTTGAAAATATCATAAAAAAACTGAACTCTTGCGTTCTGAATTAAAAGGTTGGGATAGTCTTAGAAAAATACTAATGTACAGTAAAATCTCTATAATCCGACCTCTCCAGTAATACGGTGTTTTATTCAAGGACAGAAGATGTAAATAGTATATGTTTCCCTGCATGTTGATGTGAAAGACTGAGTGACCTTCACGCCACCCGGTTCTAGTTTTGTAGCTCGTGATATACAAATTATTTCAAACTCACCTATAGCCTATTCTTTTGGAACAGTTTTTCTTATTTGTTTTATTCTCAGGCAATACTGTATTGTTCCTGTGTTGTATAATTCGTTACTTATGATAGGAGAAAGAACACTCAACAGTTCAGGTTGTAGAAAGAAGAAATTATATCATTCTTCGTTGATACTCTGAGACTACTGTATATAATTCTTAGTCAGCAATATACGAGCTAGAACGTAGCGGGGTTGCTTTTATGAACATGTTTGCAACGAATGTTTATAGCAGTTACAACTCGTGTGCAGCTTGCACGGTTGCGCAACCTCCAAACCAGAGACCAGAGATTTACGTACACTATTATGATCGATTATTCATCATACAACATGATCCATCATAATAAATAATAATATAAATGTCAGAACCACAGCGACCATGTGACCGATCACTTAGACACAGTCTCATTCATCCTGGTTGCAGGCAAACCTGTAACACCCAGTGACGTCATTTTGGGAAAGCATTGAAAGGCCCAGACAGGGTAAACAGCTAGGCAGCGCCGTAAGGCTCCTTAGGTTGCAGACGGGCTTCGTGTCGAATGAGTAAGTTCTATTTCTTTATTTTATTTATTTTTATTGCTTTAATAATTTGGATCTTACAGAATTTGTTGACATTCACAGTTAAGAACGAATTGATTTGTTAATAAATAAACCCATGGCTTGAGATCCGGTGTCTTAGATTAGTAAAAATAAAATAAAAAATGCCAATATATTTCCTACAATAGAATAAATCACAAAGCATTAAGCAGTATCTATTTTCCCTATAACAGCCCTTTAAGTTTTTATTGTTTTTATTTCTTTGCCTAAATAAAAAACTAACAATATACGATCTGCAACCCCTATAGGTTTTAGGCACCAGCTGGTATATATACCGGGCACTGGTATATAGTAACAATACTCACTAAAGAGGAGCATAATGAGCGCAATTAATAGGGTATTGTATCCCCTATTCGAAATATATGACATGTCCTACGACCATCCAAAAACCAGTTTTACGTTGAATAATAAACGCGAACATTAGTGAGGTTTGACTGTACATTGTCGTTGGATATGTGAGTTGATAAATTACGAAACGTAAGAAAAAGAATTCAAAACGTTAAATTTTAAGACCTCGTGCAATAAATTATATGAACGAATGATACTTGTTAATTTTGTCTGCAAAGACCGTAAACTAATTAGAATTCGCCGTCCTTTTCAACGTCGATCCTGAAGGTCCCTACTGAGTGTTCATGCGTCGGAGGCGAGGGTCAACAGAGGGCACCACGTGGAGACGTTCCGGACTTCGATTCTACCCTACTTCCGTAAACTAACTAACGAGCCTACATAGTTAAAATTAATGATTTTACTGAGTAGTACGGCATGGAAATTGTGTTTCCCCAAATCTTATGTCGTTTAGTTCTGCGTTGGGACGTAACCAAAACAAACGAAGATTGTATGGTAAGTAGGAAATTAAAAACTGAAACGTGGGGAAAAGAAAAGTCAAGTTATCTTGTGCTTTTTAACTTGTCAAAATATTTAAGGTTTTTTTATTGAGGTTTATAGATTTTGTAGTTGGTTTTTTACAAAGGAATGATTGAAATTAAAATTTTTAAAGGTGATCGTATGAGGAGAGAAGTAAATTACTATAATTTAAGCCCATTTAAAGGGTCTATAGTTATTTTATGAGAATACAATTTTTAAGTATACTGATATGCAGTGTCAACATATGTAGTTAACCACCAAGATATGTGTATATATAAGCAACCACAGATCACCGCCAACTTGAAAGACTTATAACTTATATAAATAAAATTTAATTTAATATTAATTCAAGTAAAACAATTCTACGTCTATATCAGACATCCGCTTCAACAATTGTTCAAAAACAAAGCAAAACCAAAAGGTAAGACAGAATATTTATAAACACATTCACATATTAGTAATTCGCAAGAAATTAAAACAAAGTAGTGAATACTGTGAGAGTGACAATAAGGTTGAATTGTGCTGATGTACGAAACAGATGTTTGACTGTGAACGAAAACACTTACTTTACAAGTCTTCTATCTAGTCTGATTTTACCGAAACTCGTTCACTCAATAGGACATGAACTACTTATCGACGGTCACTACAGAGCTATGTTGACTCTGAGCTCAGTCAATATTCGGAGCTACTCGCGCTTGATACTTGCTAACTTTTCAGTTATTATTGTTCAGCTGCGCGAAACATTCTCATGGTCGCCTGTCACGGGTTACTTCCTGTCATTGTGTCTTTTGAATAACAATTTATATAAAACGCGTAAAATTCCGATTCGTATACATGGCGCAAACGTACAAGGCAGTATATTCTCTCAGCAAAACATTAGCTTCGTATACATGACAGAAATGTACAAGGCAGTATATTCTCTCAGAAAGGCATTAGCTGCGTATACATGGGGCAAACGTACAAGGCAGAATATTCTCTCAGCAAAACATTAGCTTCGTATACATGACAGAAATGTACAAGGCAGTATATTCTCTCAGAAAGGCATTAGCTGCGTATACATGGCGCAAACGTACAAGGCAGTATATTCTCTCAGCAAAACATTAGCTTCGTATACATGACAGAAATGTACAAGGCAGTATATTCTCTCAGAAAGGCATTAGCTGCGTATACATGGCGCAAACGTACAAGGCAGTATATTCTCTCAGAAAGGCATTAGCTGCGTATACATGGGGCAAACGTACAAGGCAGAATATTCTCTCAGCAAAACATTAGCTTCGTATACATGACAGAAATGTACAAGGCAGTATATTCTCTCAGAAAGGCATTAGCTGCGTATACATGGCGCAAACGTACAAGGCAGTATATTCTCTCAGAAAGGCATTAGCTGCGTATACATGGCGCAAACGTACAAGGCAGTATATTCTCTCAGCAAAACATTAGCATCGTATACATGACAGAAATGTACAAGGCAGTATATTCTATCAGAAAGGCATTAGCTGCGTATACATGAGGCAAACGTACAAGGCAGAATATTCTCTCAGCAAAACATTAGCTTCGTATACATGACAGAAATGTACAAAGCAGTATATTCTTTGTATTTCGCTGTCACGTATCGACGCAAACCAAACTTGTAGTACATCATATAAAATATTCAAATTTCTTTTTGTTGCCATCCTTGAATTACAAATCATGGTTAGCAAGGGAACACATCCTTGACTTACTCACCATGGCAGTGAGGCAACACATCCTCGATCTACTCACCATAGCAGTGAGATAACACATCCTTGACCTACTCACCATGGCAGCGAGGTAACACATCCTTGACCTACTCACCACGACAGCGAGGCAACACATCCTTGATCTTCACACCACGACAGCGAGGCAACACATCCTTGATCTTCACACCATGGCAGCGAGGCAACACATGCTTGATCTTCACACCATGGCAGCGAGGCTACATATCCTTGATCTTCACACCATGGCAACGAGGCAACATATCCTTGATATTCACACCATGGCAGCGAGGCAACATATCCTTGATCTTCACACCATGGCAGCGAGGCAACATATACTTGATCTTCACACCATGGCAGCGAGGCAACATATCCTTGATCTTCACACCATTGCAGCTAGGCAACATATCCTTGATCTTCACACCATGGTAGCCAGACGATACTAGATATTCACACCACGGCAGCTAGGCAACACATCCTTGACCTACAATAATATATCAGGTACCACATCGTTATTTATCGTTAATGTACATTACAAGCATTTACAATATCTGCATTATTGAAACCTGAACTTTCCCAGTTCAATATATTCTTCAGTATGCATTTTCCACTAGATATTGTACTTTTTCCGGATGAGTTCTTCAGAAGCTGTATCTAATGTATATGGTTTCTGCATACACGTGTAATATATGTATGTTGATTTCATCGACCTGCCTTTCCTTCAGATAATGTTTCATCCGTGGGTTTGCTAGCTCAGTCATCACCTATAACAGGCAACATCTCAGCTGCGGTTTATATTTTATCTCCGAATAACTAAAACTTACCGCAGTAATAAACCCATGAATATTATTTAAAAAACGTTTCATTTAAAAAAATACGATGTATTATGAGTTCCTATGATTTTAGTTCCAGTTGGGTTGTAGCGGGGAAGGCAGACCCGATATCACCGCCACGGGTTCACGTACATCCTGACTCACCGGCAACGGGTGCGCAGTGGATGAAACAGGCTATTTCTTTCGACAAACTGAAGCTCACGAACAATCAGCTGGACGATAACGGGCATGTAAGTATTCAACTGCAGACATTCAGTTAGATAGGTGTAATCGTTCCGTCTGATACTTACACACACTAGTAATAGTAATTTCTTATTTATATTATCTCTTATACAGTATTACTACTTATAAACATTCCAAGGTCAAATCAAAATTTACTTATTCAGTTGCCTCATTTAATTTCCTTGCTTCTCTTCCGATAAATCTGATTTCCTTTGTTTATATTTACCTTCACAACTCCGGCTACTAAGCACGAATATGACTTAACTACATTTTGTTCAAAGTACGCACGTTTAAGGTTATGCTATATCATTAGTAAACTATTATTTTTTTCTGTCTCTTCCTCCCTTTTCCCCGCAGTACCTATAGTGTAAAATTGTATTACTATTTTTTTTGAAATATTTACGTATATGGTTATGCTATATAATTAGTAACTATTCTTTTTTCTTTTCTGTCTCTTACCTCCCTTTTCCCGCAGTACCTACAGCGTAAAATTATATTACTTTTTTTGAAATATTTACGTGTATGGTTATGCTATATAATTAATAACTATTCTTTTTTCTTTTGTCTCTTTCCTCCCCTTTCCCCGCAGTACCTACAGCGTAAAATTATATGACTTTTTTTGAAATATTTACGTGTATTGTTATGATATATAATTAATAATCTATAATTTTTTTCTGTATCTTCCCCCCCCCTTTCCCCGCAGTACCTATAGCGTAAAATGTTATTCTTTTTTTGAAATATTTACGTGTATGGTTATGCTATATAATTAATAACTATTCTTTTTTCTTTTGTCTCTTTCCTCCCCTTTCCCCGCAGTACCTACAGCGTAAAATTATATTACTTTTTTTGAAATATTTACGTGTATGGTTATGCTATATAATTAATAAACTATTATTTTTTCTGTCTCCCCCCTTCCCCTCAGTACCTATAGCGTAAAGGTTTATTACCTTTTTTTGAAATATTTATGTGTATGGTTATGCTATATAATTAATAAACTATTATTTTTTCTGTCTCCCCCTTCCCCTCAGTACCTATAGCGTAAAGGTTTATTACCTTTTTTTGAAATATTTACGTGTATGGTTATGCTATACAATTAATAAACTATTATTTTTTCTGTCTCCCCCCCCTTCCCCGCAGTACCTATAGCGTAAAAAGTTATTCTTTTTTTGAAATATTTACGTGTATGGTTATGCTATATAATTAATAACTATTCTTTTTTCTTTTGTCTCTTTCCTCCCCTTTCCCCGCAGTACCTACAGCGTAAAATTATATTACTTTTTTTGAAATATTTACGTGTATGGTTATGCTATATAATTAATAAACTATTATTTTTTCTGTCTCCCCCTTCCCCTCAGTACCTATAGCGTAAAGGTTTATTACCTTTTTTTGAAATATTTACGTGTATGGTTATGCTATACAATTAACTATTATTTTTTCTGTCTCCCCCCCTTCCCCTCAGTACCTATAGCGTAAAGGTTTATTACCTTTTTTTGAAATATTTACGTGTATGGTTATGCTATATAATTAATAAACTATTATTTTTTCTGTCTCCCCCCCTTCCCCTTAGTACCTATAGCGTAAAGGTTTATTACCTTTTTTTGAAATATTTACGTGTATGGTTATGCTATATAATTAATAAACTATTTTTTTTTCTGTCTCCCCCCTTCCCCTCAATACCTATAGCGTAAAGGTTTATTACCTTTTTTTGAAATATTTACGTGTATGGTTATGCTATATAATTATAAACTATTATTTTTTCTGTCTCCCCCCCCTTCCCCTCAGTACCTATAGCGTAAAGGTTTATCACCTTTTTTTTGAAATATTTACGTGTATGGTTATGCTATATAATTAATAAACTATTACTTTTTTCTGTCTCCCCCCCTTCCCCTCAGTACCTATAGCGTAAAGGTTTATTACCTTTTTTTGAAATATTTACGTGTATGGTTATGCTATATAATTAATAAACTATTATTTTTTCTGTCTCCCCCCTTCCCCTCAGTACCTATAGCGTAAAGGTTTATTACCTTTTTTTGAAATATTTACGTGTATGGTTATGCTATATAGTTAATAAACTATTATTTTTTCTGTCTCCCCCCCTTCCCCTCAGTACCTATAGCGTAAAGGTTTATTACCTTTTTTTGAAATATTTATGTGTATGGTTATGTTATATAATTAGTAATTTATTGTTTTTCCTTTTCTGTACCTCCCCTTCTTATCCCCGTAAGCAAAACCTATAGAGTATAATTTAAATTTGAGTTTTACAACCTCACGAATATCGCATATAGTAGTGGTTGATGGTTCTTATTCATTACTAGATAATTTGTAAGCCAATAGTTTATAGCTCGCTCACTCTCCAACCTGTGTTCCAGATCATCCTGAACTCGATGCACCGCTACCAGCCCCGCTTCCACGTGCTCTACATTCCTGGAAAGTGCGAGAGTTCGCCTCCTAACTGCGCTCACAACTTCAAGACATTCATGTTCGCTGAGACGAAGTTCACAGCGGTCACCGCATACCAGAACCAGCGGGTAACACATGTGTTTTTGGCCACCCACTTACGTGCTTCTTTTATAACAGGATGTTCTTGGTTTACACGTTAAAAATAAACTTGTCATTAATTACAAATGACATTTATGTAGACTTGAGTGTTTATTTTAAGTAATTCGCGTTTTTAAATACAATTCTAATCACGTTTAGTAGAACATATACTTTCTTATAGTTGTTTATATTAATAGTCCTAACTGTTTCTTTAATCTGTGTTAGATAAAAGGTTATTGTGAGTCCCATAAGGTAATAAACTTTTACATTTTCCTTGCCACCTGTGTATCATTTTCGCCTACTCTACAAAAAGCAGGCGCACACAAACCTGTAAAGGCATAGCTTCTACCTCAGTGACAGACTGGCAAAATTTGACGGTCGCGACTTCATTTGATCAACAACTCATGTAATTTTTTAATACATGTATTTTTATATATTTTAATGAACATAAAAATAAATATAAACCGACAGTGCTTTTAATAATATAACGAATACCAACACTAATAAATTATTTCTCAAATGCGTTTCATTGACAAGATCGTCACCAGTACGTAAGAGGTTGGGTGGTATCGGCAACGTTAGCTTTTTTCCATATAAAAAATAAATATTTTTGAAGAATCAACTATAAAACCACTTGTTTTTAATTTTTATGTTTCGTCAAGTTTTTGAGAGGTAGAAAATAAAACCTATTTTAGACTAGGACGAACGTTAAAAACTCTTAGTCTATTCTTATCTTATTAATTTTTCGTACGAATATCGCAGTGGTAAAAAATACTACTTCCGTTCAAAACGGCACAATTTTCGTGAGGCCAGTCCTTACACATTTGACACTGTATTCTGTCTTCTTCAAAACTCTCGTAACAAATGATTAAGGGAGTGACATCGTTAGCATTGTATGGGATAGTTTCACCGTTAATATTTAAATCTATTTAAGTTTTTACTTCTGTTACATAGCTTGTTTAACACAATTTTCATTTTCACTGAGTGTTCCACAACTTCCCCTTAGATATAGCTCTGAGTCTGTCTCCTAATGAGCGTCTTGGAACACCGTATATTTCATTGCTTCCCTTATAGTCATTTATTTACTTAAAACTTGTTCTATTGCTCTCTTAATACACTCTTCACTCAATTTCCCTCTTATCTTTCCCATTTCTCTCTGAAAAAAATCCTTTGATTAGAGTTTTAACTGTAAATATTTTAAGAGATTTCTCTTGTCCGAAACCATCCGAAAGTACTTTGTCCGATACCACCCGAACAGCAATTGATATAGATTCAACTATATAAAAGTTATTAGTTTGTGTAGGAATTCAGTTAACCTATACCTTATAGAGGAGTATTGTAAGTTTATGATGGTAAACAAAATACAAATAAACCTCACATTTACTGATGTTATAATCTACAATTCCTAACTTTGTACTGCAACAAACACGAATAAACAACAAAACGGGACCCTACAACTAAACGATGCAACGTTATCATCCAATATGGTGACAACGGCTCCGTTTTTCTTAAAGAAACAATCTGATGGCATGACAGGTGCTGCCGTTAGTCGTATGTTGGTTAATCATGATTTGCCCGATACCAGACGACTTTTACCTATAGTTAATACAACATCTAAACTATATCTAGAAATGTTATTGTTTGTTATAGTTTAGGTGTTGTATTAGTTATACTCACTGATTATGATGATGACCTTGTCATTGAAACCTTTTTGGAAATTGATTATGGGTTCTCAATAGTGTTCACTATTAGGCGTAAGTCTTAACTGTGCTCACAAACCAATCTCAAAAGTTTTGTGTAATAGTTTTATTACTTGAAACTAGACAATGATGGATTTAAAAAAATACTATACATATATATACTCTCTCTCTCGTTTTTTTCCCTCTCTCTCTGTCTCTCTATTTAAAATATATATATATATATATATATATATATATATATATATATATATATATATATATTGTTGATATTTTACGTTGTCCATTATTTTTCCGTTGCACTGACTTTATGAAGTTAATATATTACTATTGTAAATACCTTTATCCACCTAGACGATATACTTACTTAGACGATAATATACCAACCTACCATTCACAACGAACACATCATAATACTAAAGAAACTAAATACATACAACGAAAACATACAATTCACTGTCGAAACAGAAACAAACATAACAATTAACTATCTTGACATTACATTAAATATAAATAATAATAAAATAGAAACTACAATACACAGAAAACCTTTTTCCGACAACACTACAATACACTACAAATCTAACCACCCATGGACACACAAAATTAACACTACATGATAAATAAAGCAATAAAATAAACACAAGATAACAAACAAAAATTAAATGAAGAATTAGATAACATTACAAAAATAGCAATAGAAAATAGATACAACAAACACCTTATAAAAAACATATACAATAAATTTACAAAAAAACTTACCCTCAACACAACACTACAACCTAAACACAAAAATAATAAAAATAAAAAAATCTACCTAAAATATAAATACACCAATAACAAAATAGAAAAATTAACAAATATATACAACAAAGAATACTACACTCCAACATAAAAACCAAACAACAACAAAATAAAAATCTTAATAACACAAACCACAAAACAATTACAGAAAAACATAACCTATCAGGAATTTACAAAATTATATGCAACGGCTGCAACTCATTTTATATAGGGAAAACGACCAGATCATTTAAAATAAGATTTGAAGAACATTACAGAGCATTCAACAATAAAAATACAAAAGTATCAAATGTTGCATAACACGTAATAACAAATTACGAAAAAACCTTACAATACTTGAAATAAATAATAACCAAATAGAATTAAACTCACTATAAAAATACCACATTTATAAAAACATACACAACAATTTAATGAACCTACAGACAACATATGCAGAAGACATTATACAACAATTCAAAAACATTATACACGCAACTCAAGAGAAAATGCGTGTAACGTCAACAAATACCAATATCACGGACCGAACATCCACACCAGAAAAATAGAGAAAAATTAATCAGTGATTCGACAATGGTCAAATGACCGAAAGGTGCCTCATCACACAAGGTAAAATTATTGCACTTAGTGGTGGATAAAAGTATTTACAATAGTAATATATTAACTTCACCCACACACACACACACACACACACACACACACACACACACACACACACACACACACACACACACACACACACACACACACACACACACACACACACATATATATATATATATATATATATATAAATTTAAAATATAAAAAACGTTAATTGTTACACAAAAGTAAACTTTTTTTAATTGTTGGTGAAACAGGTTTAATAATATCAACGATAATATCATTTTGATAGTTAATAATTTGTCTTATTTCCATTACCATAAATGATTCCAATTCATGTTGACTTAAGTAGTTCTCAGACTATGTTTTACTATCTTAAGCTTTGATAAACTACTTTCACAAGACACTTGAGTTGCCGGCAAAGATGCCCCAATGCTATAGGCAGAACAACATGAAGTTCATTTACTAGTGATATTAAACAACATGCAAGACAGCAGGTCTTATGTCAGGCTTTGGTCGTAATGTTCTCCTCTCTTAATGTCATTTCCTTCTTCACACTTCAAATGCTTTTTCTCCAATTTGTCCATTTTTCTCTAGAATCAAGAAATTCTACTTTTAGCCGCTCTGCAAAGCATTAGGGCCTACTGAAATCTTTTCGCGAGAGTGCTAAGAAACAAATTTAGTCAGATTTATCAAACAATGCAACGTGCAAAGCTATAGCGGCATTGTAATGTATTTATTTGCCTTGAATTGCAAAGCGGTCTTCATATGCCATTAATACACGGTTACTGTAAGTTGGATTTTACTCATTTACTCATTATTGTGTATAACCTTTACCACATTCCCGGTCGGCAATTGTTGTCTGATATTGAACCAAATATGTTGGATTCATATCGGTTTAGCTGAAATGTTTTTCTTTCAATATGAGTAGCCTATAACTATTTAAAAAAAAATAATGTCACAAGGTATCTACGAAAGACTTAAAATGTTTTTTTTTCAACAATTTTAACCAACTGCATTGTTGTCCTTTAATAAATTAGTCACCGATTATTTTAATGGGCCTCTTTCTTCTTATTAAAGTGTCTAAGCTTTACAAATCCCCTCATTAATCGACTGATTCCAAAACTGCATGGATAGTATACTATATTATTTTGAAGCGTAAAGCTTGATCTGCTGGGCCATGAAGAGGACAAGTTAGGGACTTAAATTACCCCTGCTTCTTTGAAGTACGCCTTCTCTCCATCGAAGACTTACAAACAAAAGAGTGTCATGGATTAGTAATACTTGAAAATTATATAATTTGCAATACCTTCTGTAGCTAGTAGGTCTACTTCGATTAACGTAAGACATGATTATTCCCTATGTCCCAGAGTAGGTAGTTTATACCCTTAGTTATATCGTGTTTATATTCACAATCCTTCCCCCATCCTTCGTATTTGGTAATAGCCTAGACCAGGGTTCTTCACTAGGATTTCTTAAAGAGCCAAATAGTTTGCATCAAGTTATCATCAAGGTAGCAAGTACAGGTGGCATTAAATTACTTACAAAGTGTATGATTGTATAAATTGTTATATCACTAAAGTAAATAAACAGTTTTGGATATACAAAAGTAGGAAAGGGTATTTTACGTAATTACAGGAATAACTGAGTTTGTTAATTCTTTGCAGTCGATGGGCGAAATCCTATACAGCTCACTAATATGGCATCTCGTAGCAGGTTGGGAAGTAACTGAAATTCTCAAAATGTTTTCAACGTTCTCACTCGTTAACCTAGATCTGTCTTTGAGTTTTATGAGCTTTAGATCAGTGAATGTAGATTAACAGACATATGTAGATCCAAAAACATATAATATTTTCTGAGTAGAGTCAGTTCCTTTCCAACTGCTTTCCAAAACTCTCAGTTAGTATTATCCTTCTATATTTCTTCAAAAATACCATTGTGACAGAACTACTGTTTTAATTCCTAACACTCTAAAGGGCCATAAAATATAGTTCTCAGGGTCGCATGAGACTATCATAGTCGCATAGTCGTAATAGACTATCTAGACCAGCGGTTCTCAACCTTTTAGGCTCTGAGCCCCCCTTCACACTTTGGTGTGAGGTCACGCCTCCCTTCACGGATTAAGTTAATTTAGACTTTTATATTTTTAATTTACTTACAATATGTTTAAGTAAAATGACTTTAAACTTAGGCTAGACATACTTTAGTAAGGGTAAGGAATATAAAATCATATTTGCTCAAATAAAAATTTTATTTACACAAATCATCGAAAAAATCACAACAAAATATCAATAATGTATGTAACCAGAAAAATACTCGCTACTTTTGTAGTGCTAGTGTGAGGGCTGGCACTGTTTCTTGTTAACTATTTTTTTGTATGTTTGGATGAAACTTTGACAAAGAACACCGCAGGTCACTTTCCACATCTAGTCTGGCTCGATATTTTGATTTTATATTAGCCAGGGCTGGAAATCCTGTCTTGCATAGATAAGTTGATGAAAATTGTAGAAGCAACTTGACTGTCTCCATTGCTACTTCTGGGTAAACAAGAAGATATAGTAGCCAGAAATCTTCGATATCCATGTTTGGGAAATCCTATTTAGCTTTGGAACCACATTGCAAGTCAATTGTTTGTTCTTGAATGTGATCAGGAGGTATATCAATGTTGATTTGAAAGGGGTCTCTTGTTAACTTGAATTCCCAGTTTTCCGAGCTTATATCTGGGAAATATGTTCCGATTTTGTTCTTCAGAGACAACAAATGCTCAGATATTAGGTCCTTCATTTCATTTACTAGGTCTTTTGGAAAACTTTGGGTATCATCGAGGAGATTTGGGAAAGGAAGAAACGTTCGGCTGCGAAATGTGCAGGCGGCGTTGCCAAAGAGTCATCAATTCTACATTTGACTGTATCGCTAGATAAAGAAATTTTTGCAACTTTATTGTAGCTGTCTTCACCGAGCACAGTACTACAAGCAGTAAGCAAACAAGGTTTTATGAGTGACTCACCGATTGTGTGGGGTTTCTTGTCTTTAGCTATAAACAAGGCAATTTTGTAAGAAGCCTCAACGGCCTTTTCAATTTCCATTCGAAAACTTCCACTGGAATCAAGTTTCATTCTCTTAAGGCAAAGTTTCCTAGAAACGAAAAATTCAGTAGGTTTGTCCTTCAGGGCAGCATGATTTGTAGTCAAGTGACGTTCCAAACGTCCAGGTCGCATTACATCATTACTCAGAACTACATGACAAATTACGCACTAAGGTAAATGACTACCGTTTTTCTCAATAAATGTAAATGTTGACGCCTCCCCTGGAATTCTTCTACGCCCCCCAGGTTGAGAACCGCTGATCTAGACTATCATAGTCGTAATATACAACACATATTTAATCATAAAATAATAAAACATGGAATTTAAAAATATAACTCTAAACAGCATTTTATTTATTTGGGTTAAAGCGAAAACCTTTCAAGCTATAACTTTCAGTCCGAAATAAATTAATTGCCAATCACAAGGATTGAGTCCGTGATGTCTTATTAGCGGAAGGAAAAGTACTAATGTATTTAACTGTGGTTATTAAATAAAACATAAATATTCTTCTCTGTTGACATCTTTCCGAAATGAATATTTTCGCACAAATTCTGCAATTGCTCGTTTGTAAAGTTAAAAGCCATGACCAATGAAATGTTGTGATACTGTATATGATGATATATTCACTTGTTCCGAACTTAAATCGTAATTATTAATTTTATGTGCTTTTCAATAGTTTAATAATAATAATGATGACTCTTGAGGATACCATTGATTCAGTTAAGGACAAAGTTGCTTTGCTTATACGGTATAAAAGATAGGAAATTTATTATCACAGCCCGAGTCAACCTACATCTGAAGAAGCAGACAAAACACCTTTGTTATTACCGGGAATTGAACCCGGAACCTTTTGGTTGGTATTCAGGAGCCTTTCCCCTAAGCTCCTAATATTTAATTTCTGCGCTTCATTTCGATAAAACCTACTCTATTGTCATGACGACATATTTTTGTGAGTTACAAAACGTTTTCTAGTAAAGGGTTTGTCTATCTGCAAACAGTGTCTTCATATACAAAATAACTTTTCTCTTCGATAACAGTTTCAACTAAAAGAGAGTTACATTTACCAAAATGTAAACTTCTTTCGTTCTTAATACACTTGAACGCGACAATATTTTTGTTCTGTCCGTGTAGGTATATCACACTTGCAGTAATTATCTCTCACTTCGTAATAGGCCTACTATCCAGGTTTTATTGTCGTATTCCGTCACTCAACTAGTTCCTTAATTTTATTCTTATATCTTCTCTATCTTTGCTGTCTTCGTCGACCAAAGGTCTATTAAGCCTACTAATTATTCAACATACCTTGTTCGATTATCACATTCTCTATACCTCATCATTTAATTTCACCGTTTTCTCCTAGAAATAATGAGGCTGGTGTTTCCTATTTTCCCTTATGTAGTTGTCACACCGCGTTTCACAATAATCTCACAACCGTAAAATATTGTGCTCTTTATCTACATTCTGTACTTCTTTGACTGCCAAACGGGCTATTTAAATCTTTTTATATTTCTGAAATAAAAATCTGTAAATCAGTTAAAAATTACCAAAAATATTTATTTTAAATTTGCTTTAGTTTATTATCATACGAAAATTGAACGATGTCTCAATTATTGGAAATCTACATTTTTTTAAAGTAAGTAGAAAGTAATCACAAAGTAATTTTTGCAGTTAGATTTTGACCACGTACTATTTTACTACAACTGGTTTTGATTAAAAAATTTTTATTATGGATATCATTCAAGTAGATTGTTTTCATTTTCAGATAACGCAGCTCAAGATCGCCAGCAACCCCTTTGCAAAAGGATTTCGAGACTGCGACCCCGATGACTGGTAAATAACACTTAGTACTAACATGCAGCAAAACAGTAATAATTTCAGCACTGATTTCGAGAAGTTCAGTAATTCGCGATTAATTTCCAAGCGTAGAGATAACGGGAGATTTAGTCTGAGTTTTATAGTTCATTCCAGATCTATATAGGAAAGAGTTTGTCGTTCGAATACATCAGTGGTGGCTGGTGCTTAAAACCTATGGGAAGCAGATCATAAAGTTTTTTCAAGTCAAAGAAATCGTAATCATGAAAACGTAAAGGGCTGTTACAGGGAAAATAGATAGATAGATCCTGCTTAATACTTTGTGATTAATACTATTGAAGGAAATATATTGTCATGTTTTATTTAATTTTTACTTTTCTTCGTTTTGAAATATTTTTCTTACGTTTCTTAATTTTCAACCCACATCTCCTCCAATGACAATGTGGTCAAACCTCACTGATGCTCGCCCTTATTATTCAGCGCAAACTGGTTTTTGGATGGTATTAGGACGTGCCAAATATTTCGCATTGGGGATAAAATACCCTATTTATTGAGCTCAATATTCTCCTCTCTAGTGAGTATTGTTACTTAATACCAGAGGCGGATTGTGCATACAACTTATTTGGGTTGCAAATAATAGTGTCAGTTTTTATTTGGGCAAAGAAATAGAAATAAAAAAACCTAAAGAACGGTTATAGGGAAAACTGTTAGACACTGCTCAAAACTTTGTGATGTATTCTACCGTAAGGTAAGGACTTGAGTGAACAGGATATTGTCATTTAAGTATGCCTGTTGTTTTTTTACCGAGATACTGAAAGGTTAATGCACTGAGATACCTGTTAGAATTAACGAGAGTAAAAGGTCAGTTGAAGTAAGAATTTAGGTCCATATCCATGAAGTTCATCCAAGTAATAGAGAGCTTAAGGACTTGCGTGAACAGGATAATGTCATTTAAGTGTGCCTGTTGTTTTGTTGCTGAGATACTGAAAGGTTAATGCACTGAGATACCTGTTAGAATTAACGAGAGTAAAAGGTCAGTTGAAGTAGGAATTTATTTTCATATCCATGAAGTTCATCCAAGTAATAGAGACCTTAAGGACTTGCGTGAACAGGATAATGTCATTTAAGTGTACCTGTAGTTTTGTTGCCGAGATACTGAAAGGTTAATGCACTGAGATAACTGTTAGAATTAACGAGAGAAACGGTCAGTTGAAGTAAGAATTTGGTCCATATCTATGAAGTTCATGTGCGTACTAGAGAGGGTAAGGACTTGCGTGAACAGAATAATGCTATTTAAGTGTGCCTGTGGTTTTATTGCCGAGATACTGAAAGGTTAATGCACTGAGATAACTGTTAGAATTAACGATAGTAAAATGTCAGTTGAAGTAAGAATTTATTTCCATATCCACGATATTCATCCAAGTACTAGAGAGCCCAAGGACTTGCGTGAACAGGATAATGTCATTTAAGTGTGCCTGTTGTTTTGTTGCTGAGATACTGAAAGGTTAATGCACTGAGATACTTGTTAGAATTAACGAGAGTAAAAGGTCAGTTGAAGAAAGAATTTATTCCCTCTCTGTGGTCTTTCTAAATCGTGTTTCTCTTAGGCAAGGTGAGCATCACGAAGATTGGGCGAGTCCAGAGAAGCAACCACGTGTAGAAATAATTCGGTGATGATTTTACATGCTTCAGGCCAAAAAAATCTTTCCATGTTTAATCGGAACAAATGAAATTATAGATGTCAAGTGGAGTTCGAGGTGAAGAAACTTCACGAGGATGAGACATGATCTCAGGTGTAAATAGTGGTAATTGAAGTTGATAATTCGTTATCGAAGTTGTTTTAAAATGTTCCGTTATATACGACACATGTACGAAAAAGAAAGAAAATAGTATAGGTTAAAGTGAATTGTATGCGTTGTGTACCAAGTTCTGCGTTGATTGTCACTAGTGATTTCGCTTTGTTTTTTGTATCCAACAGTTCCCACAAAGTTAAAATTGTAAACAATAATAATGACAAATTTCAATTTAAAAAAAAAGAATAATAAAGTTGCCAAGTGTCGCCGATTGAAAGAAAACTGCCAAACCTTATAAGTAGCCTCCCGAAACCATTTAAAATTAAATCACACTGCGGCTACATTAGTGAATAGTGACAAGACAAAACTATGATACAGCTGAGGAAATCTAGCCTGAGCCCTGAATAGCTCCCTGAAAGTGGAAGACAACGGGAGAACACAAACATATGTCGCTTGCTTGTATGTATTCCAGTGGGCGCTCGTGGGTAGGTTGCACGGTCGCGCAACCTCCAAACCAGATATTAATAGCAAAATAATATATTTATTATATAAGATTTATGTACTTTGCTACGAGCGATTATTCATCATATAACATGCCCCATCATTATAAATAGTAATAAAAACATCAGAACAACAGCGACCGTGCGACCTACGACCAGTCGCAGACAGTCTCGTTCTGCCTGGTTGCAGAGAAACACCAAGTGGCCTCACTCCTTATGGAGAAAAAGCATTGGAAGGTCCAGACAGACTGAAAGAGCTAAGTAGCTGGGATCTATTAAGTTGCAGAAGGGCTGCAACTTCGGGAGTGTTCGGTTGAGATCGGCTACGTCCGAAGAGACTCATTTGCTCTCCGCTTCGAGTTTCTAGTCAAATGATAAGTTCTATTTCTTTATTTTATTTTTTTTATTGCTTTAATAATTTGGATTTTAACAGAATTTGTTGACATTCACAGTTAAGAACAAATTGAAATTGGTTTGTCAATAAATAAACCCATGGCTTGAGATCTGGTGTCTTAGATAAGTAAGAAAAAAGAAAAAATGGCAATATATTTTTTCTTACTTTAGTGCCCACACGAACTTCATAGAAATGGACCTAAATTCTTACTTCAACTGACTTTTTACTCTCATTAATTCTAACAGGTCTCACATTGTATTAACCTTTCAGTATCTCGCCAGCAAAACAACAGGCATACTTAAATGACATTATCCTCTTCACGCAAGTCCTTACCCTCTCTAGTACCTACATGAACTTCACATATAGGGACCTATATTCTTATTTCAACTGACCTTTTACGTCAGAAGACGGGTGTACTTGAGTTTTAGAAGAAAATGTCGTTACCATTTCGTTGAACCCCTGCATTCCAAAGTGTGCGGTTTATAGTGAGGAGGAGTTGATCCATTTTTAAAACACACACACACAAACACACAACTTCAATTTATTTTAGATGAAGACATCCTATACAACTTTGTCTGTTGTCCATAGTAGATATGACCATACTTTGGGACAAACTACCCCTAACAGGCCTGTACATCACCGGTGTGTTTAGGGGTGGTTTTGGATGATGGAGGCGGCCGTTTCGGCCTTGATCCTAGCCATGGGGGTGGTTTCGACCACGTCTAGAGGGGAGGGGGTAGTTTTTCGAAAAAAAATATATTCTACCCCACTAACCTAAGCCAGCCAAATTTCGTCTAACCTAACCTACCCCTAGGTGTGGGGGTGTCCTCAGCTACGTTCAGGACCTTCCCCGGGGGATGCTCCAGGGGTAGATTCGTGGTTGGGGGTAGTTTTCGAAAAAAATTTGGAAAAATGTGTCTTGACTGATAGGGTGTGTCTAGAGTGCATTATCGCTGTTTGGGGGTGGTTTCACCTAGGGGTAGTTTTAAATAATATATGAAAATGCCAAAAACGATCGGGCCCTAGGTAAAAGCCACCCCGGAGTCGTGCTCGAGGTAAAGTCACCCAGGAGCCAGGCCTCAGGTAAAGCTACCCCTGAGGCAGACCTTAGGTAACCCAGGAACCCGGCCTTAGGTAAAGTCACCCTGGAGTCGTGCTTGAGGTAAGGTCACCCAGCAGCCGGGCCTTAGGTAAGGCTAACATGGAGCAAGGCCTCAGGTAAAAGCCATCCCGAGGCCTGCCCATAGGTAAAGTAACCCTGGAATCTGGCATCAAGTGGGGGTGGAAGAGACCGTTATTCACAGACCATTGCCAATACGATCTGAGCCAGCTCGAATGTCTCTAAAAATACAAGATCGAAAACAATATAGCAACAACAAAAACAAATGATATACAATTAATATTACACTTACCGTGCGACATCAATCATGCGTCAGCCCTCGATCCGAGATACCCCATTGACCTCTCAAGATGTCGCTACGCTTGCCTTCTGCAGTTTTCACGGGGTTAGGACCGCCAACTGAATCAGTGAAGCCGATTCAATGCCCACATTACAAGCCGGGGCAAGCAGAAGGCTTACCCCTTGGGGAGTAGCCCCAAACCGACGCTACTCCCAAGTGACTACCACTCCATGACAAAATGTAGTCTCCTGATAAATTTTTTTTTGAATTTTTAATTTTTTATTTTTTTTGTATTTTTCTATTTTTAAGTTTTTATAAATTTTTAATCTGCTCCACACGTGAAAACACTCAGGTTAACGGAAGAATTTACTTCACGCCGGTGACCCAGACACACACAGGTTTACGGGAGAATTAACTCCGCGCCAGTGACCCAGACAAACACACAGGTTTAACTACACACCAGTGACACACACACACACACACACGGGTTTACGGAAGAATTAACTCCACGCCAGTGACCCCAAACACACTTTGGTTTACGGAAGAATTAACTCCACACCAGTGACCCAGACAAACCTTGGTTTACGGAAGAATTAACTCCACGCCAGTGACCCAGACAAACACACAGGTTTAACTCCACGACAGTGACACACACACACACACACACACACACAGGTTTACGGAAGAATTAACTCCACGCCAGTGACCCCAAACACACAAGAATTATCCTCACCCAAGTGACATTACGCTAGGAGCAGATCGTAGTAATATTTAGCACTGCGCAGTGCGCATCTACAATCTACATCATTTTTATGCTAAGGTAATATACACTTATAGTATTTACAAGAGACGTCGTGCTTCTCTTTGGGCAATTCACGTACATCGGTGTGAAACTGCCTTAGAAATCTAGCCTTCTCCAAACCCTTTGTGAATATGGTGTCAAACGGTGCAAACATCTTTCGCATAGTGTCTTCGTCAAAAGGTATGCTACCTTCGTACCAGCCGATACGGTGATAGCGCGACTGCAACCAACGAGCAGACTTTTGCGCTGACTCGTTTAAATTGTGAATATTGTAACACTGTGATAGTGTTCGGCAACCACAGCCAGTTCCTTGACAATGTATTTACCCGCGTTGTCGATGAAAGCGTAAAACTCGACCACAGCTTGCATGTTTCAACCCGTCTGAGAGTACAAGCCGCAACTGAGACTAAATGCACACAAATCGGGTAATTTATCGCGTCGTCACAGATTACGTAATCTTTTTAACAACACCAGATAGCAGGTTATAGACAATATAGGAATCGTGAATAATCAAGCAGTAACCGGAAGTATTAGGCGGAATATTGTCAGACGCCTCGATTTCGAGTCTCACATCTACAGGCCCTGATTTTATCGTATCGTTTTGTTTCGAACAATCGATTACAAAAATCGGTGCTTTCCCTTTAAAGGTAGACAAGTCTAGACACGGTGATGGCTCGCGTGAATAATAGGACTGTTGAAATCTAACGTACATGTCGTACAACAGGGCGGTGTCGCCGAGAATATTATCGTAGGGAAAGTAATGAGAGTTGAGATACAATTTTACATCCGTTACCTTGCAACCGTAAACTCTGAAGCGTTAGAATTAATCTTGTTTTTGCGATCCGTCTGCATGGCGAAAATTACGTAACGAGGTTTTTCCAGCTGCGAAGCGGTCTTTACAGTCCAGGTGAGTTGCTTCGTGGCAGGTAAACCGGGGTATTCTATTAGTTCCCATTTACGGTGTGGCACGTGAACGGTGACATCGCGTTCAATCATCTTCAAAAGGTTTAATTTTATCGGGTCGGCCACGGAGACGTGTGGAACTCGCCAATAGATAGTATTTATTTTCAAATCAATATCTGTCGCATCTGCGCTAACTATTGCGTTAAACGTTGAGGATGAACGCAAAAGGACGAGCTCCTGTGTCACGTTGACTACAATTCTATTGTAATCCTCGAAAAACCCCATCAGCATACGCAACGGTATAACCACGTTGAACTCCTTCTAGTCTTTATCTGTTTTACCTACTCCTAGCCAACCTCAATTTCCGCGTTTATTTTTCTCGCTTTCGCGCAACGAAAGCAAGTTCTTGATGGTGGTCGCTATACCGACATTCCTGGTTCTGTCTATCTCGTTGCCTCCGATTTCGTATCTGATATCGTTGAAAAGAAAAGCTATAGCGTTATTTACCAAAGACACGTCAGCGGAGGCTTCTCCGTTTTTTGTAGCCTTCAACGTACCTCTTATATGCAACGTGCTCTGAAAAGGAATCGTAATGACATCTTGCTGATGAATGGGGATACGAATTTCATCGTTATTACCAAACGTAGTGGACGAGTAAGGCCGATGAGTATGGTACTCCAGCCCGTTCACGGTGTTGTCGTACTCGGCGCTAGAGTCGATAGCCAAAAGGTTCTCCATTGATCACTTTAAAACCCAAAGATCTGAGGAACCTAACGTTTCGCAGTGTTAACTGTACCGTCGTCGGACGTAAACTGCCGCCCTTCTTATAGAAGCGCACGTTAAATATTAGACCCATCTTGGCGTCTTCGTAAATGTAATCGTACGGAAATGACTTCTCCATGAAAGTCGATTGTATCACCGTTCTGATCTCTTAGACTTACGGTGATATTATGAATGACGCTTACGTTGACAGGTAAATATATTACGCTCTGCGGGACTTCTACAATCTTATAACCGGGCGGTACCTGCGGATAAAATTCGTGCAAAGTATGGCATTCTATGCCGTTTTGAAACGATCCGGCGACCACATTGCAATCCACGCGAATCACGTTAACCCTGATGATATCTACCGGCCGATCAGAAGAGTGTCTTTGATTTGCCTCTAATTTCTTCTCACTGAACCCTATCAGCTGGCCTATAGACATGGCCTTGTCGAGAAAGATCGCGTGCGAACATTTTATCTCCACTTTGAGCGTGTTATTATTAGGTGTCAATACTAAAACAGTATCGTCAACTAGTTTCGATTTAATATACCTCTCAATATCGGATATTTCGTACGATCCGGTCGGTAATGAAATCGTGTTAATATCATTATCATCACCGTAATGAAAATGGTTGTTTACATTCTCAACGATGTTCGGTATCGAATTGTATGTTGCCAGATCGATAAAACCTATTTCCCACTCGCCTTTTGAAACATCAATTGGCGGGAAAAAGTGACATGACAAAACAGGTGTGCGATCTGTTAGCACTATACTCATGACGTTAGAAACTTTAAACACAAATGACCGCAAACGACTGAGTTGTCTTTTTGATGCCTCCTGTAGTTATAGTGTACGTTGGCGTCTTCACCAAAATACCTGCTTAGCTCAATTGGCGGTCGCAGATTCCCGAAACTATCATAGTACTCTATAGAGTTTCCTCTCTTTTTGTAACATACCCAATGGGTACCGGAGCCGGTTATACTATCCAAATTCACGATAGCCGATTCGTTTCTTAAAGGTCGTGCAGGTAATGTGTCTCTCATGTATACACCTCTGAACCACGGTACTTCCAGGGCTAAAGCGTATCTCTCCAGATCTATATTAGTCAACGGTCTAACGGGTATACAATCTATCGAAGTTTTTTTTCGTACATCTCTTCTTCCCGCGACCTTGTTTCTTGTACGGTTTCAAGTAAAGCCTTTTGTCTTGCAGACGTTTCAACAGCTGTTGAACGGTAGGCTGACGAGGACGACGTTTTTTACCCCCACCAAATGCCGTCTTGGCTTTCATTGCCGCCGCTACGGCCAAAGCGGCAGCGCGTTCACCGAGCGATGCCTCACCCGCTTTGACTCTGTCCCAAGCTTTCCCCGCTAGTATTCCGTCGGCTACGCGTCTGTTATCCGAATCACTGTAATTGCTGTATGCGATATCGTGTTGTTTACAGGCCTCGTCCAACGGATTTATACCTTTATCACCTCGCGCCAGACGTTTCTTCAGTCTTGTTCCCGGTCCGCAATAATTGTACGATGGTAAGTGTAACTCGACCGGTAGTAAATCGATGGCTTTATTCAAAACGCCAGACACTAGTCCGCGTCCCGTCTTTACGACATCGCGTCTACGACCAACAGGTGTGTCCCGTTTGGCACCCATTCTATTAATGAACAGCAACAGTCACAGCGTCTACTTATAAAATATGTCCTTCAAGATTGCATATAGCTCTCGGAGTCTGGCCTTCTTCATGCAACGTATTTTCAAAACATCGAAAATATCCTTTTCAACCGCCGTCACGGCCTCCTTTTTATTACCATACATATACCAAGTCAATCCGTTGATACCCCATTTACGGTTGGTCTTAGCCTGAACAATACTACTACTACTACCGTTAGTTTCAGTATATCCGCAAAATACCGTAGGCGTCGTGATAGGCGAAGACGTTGCGAGCGATGAGCTCCACAAGGCGAACAGTAACGTCAGCTCGAAGAACATTTCAACGACTGATATTATTTTTTAAGCGTTCCCGTATTTATTATCGCCTATTGGTATGACCTTGACGATCTATTTTTCGATAGACTTCGACATCTCTCGCATTAGCGTGTCTCTTAGGCTCTCAATAGCCGTATTCAATTACCTTTGCGAAACAGCATCGTTATCGGCTATACCATCGGCTATCCCCGATAAGCGCTTAGAGTTTAACCAGTAGTAGTCGCCCGTCTCCTCGGAATGCAGAGTGTATTTCTTTATCCAAGATTTAATTTCATGAAGCTGACGAACGTTAACGGCGTCAAGATCGGTGAAACCGTCTCGTACATTAGTTATACATTTTCCGTTTGCATTATACATTTCACCGGTCGGCAGTATGGTGAGAAACAGCGTATTTTTTATTAGAAAACCCAGTGTGACCGCGTCTTGTTGGTACAATGGTTCTTCGACCTGAGCGAGCCGCTTATTTTGAAAATTCCAAAGAGTTTTGTCTTTTCGCGGTACCCTATCGTCCACATATAATTTTGTAGCAGCGTCATTTTTATACAAGGGCGTTTTAACATTACATATGGCCACTCCGTGAGCGTCAAAGTTACCCTCTGTGTTTTTCGATAAGAAATTATCTCTGACGTACTTCATGTTAATAGCGTCAGTGTCTTTCATAGGCGCCGATACACCGCACACCCTTTGGTCGCCAAAGGAAAAACAATCGGCTAGTTTAATAGGAACCAACGATTCCAAGTAGGCTCTCGTTACGGCATCATCTTTTTCTTTTGGCTCTCCGAGACCTCCCAAAGGCAAGCCTTTTGTATGATATCTGTTCTTTATTCGCGTCAAAAAGTTTTGTTCGAGATACGTTTTGGACACTGCATCGCCGTCCTCAACGGGGTGGCCTAGACCGACTACAGAATAGCCTTTAGTGTAGTATTTTTTCCTGTCCTCGTCGAAACCCAAACATTTTTTAGCTATCTTACCCGCATTGACGGCATCGCTGTCCTCAATAGGATCACCAACATTGCGCAATAACTTGCCTATCGCGTCATAATGATTACCGTCGGGAGTCAGACCTATACCGTGCTGTTGATGTTGGGGGTGAGGAGCGTTAATCTGGTCCGAAAAACGTCCAAACTTATCGACGCTCATCTTATTAATGTCCTAATCTTTCTATTTCCACTTCCTGTTATAAAACCAGCTTCCCTCAGCTCTTCTATAATGGAGGCATTTTCGTTATCAAGACCCGTATGACCTACCTCTTGAGATGATAACAGGAGTCGTAACCTATCACAGAGCACGTTAGGGTTGTCCCAATAGGTATAACCTTTGCCGCTACGTAAACCGGTCGGCGGAAATAATCTCGATATAACTGACTTGTACTTGGCTAATTTACTAGCACGGTTTATGGCTAAGAGATGATTATATCCTTTCCTGTGAGCACTGGTTTGTTCACAGATTTGTTTATAAGTGTTCAGATCGGCCTTTGTGTATAGGTTTTCATCGGGTTTGCGCATAAATATCAATTCATATAGCCCTTCGGTTCCTTTGTAAGTGTCTCCGTCAATGATGATGTCGACGTTTTCGTCGTCAAACCTTATATACTTATTGCCTATCATAACAGTACCGTCTCCTGTTATTCGAGGACCGTATGTGTTATCAATTGTATTCTTATGGTCTTTAATCATTCTCAGCACGTAGGTCCGCGGTAGACGATGTTTGAACATTGTATGGACATAACGAACACTATCCTCTTGGCCCGACGGTGTTGATAATAGCTCTTTAACGGCACTAGTTTGACGCATCGGTGTTACTGAGGGTCCAGACTCGTCTGTTGATTCAACACGCATCGGTGAAGGTGTCGATGAATTTCGGAACAGAGTGTTGTGAGGCATCATCATCCTCCTCCTCCTCCTCCTCCTCCTTCTTGTCTACATCCATCTCTTCTTCTTCTTTTTTAATTTCCATTTTCGGCTGTAGACGACGAATTTTCGAAATTTCCTTAATGATGGGACTATTTTGTTTAGTCAAAACTCGTTGAGCGTCTGCATCGCCAAACCTTATCTGAAGGTACTTTCTCTTGATGTTCTCCCTCAAACGGGCGATCTCAGAGATAACTTGCTCCTCCTCTGGTGTCATATTGTGAAATGACCCGTAATTCGACTATCGTATAACTTTTAAGACAGTTCCATAGATCGAAAAAACATGGCGTGACGCTTTTCACGCAATAGATATTGCACAACCTGTGATGCGGACACTTTCATCAATTTCGAATTGGCCCAAGGTAAACCTCGGAAGTATCTGTACATGTTGATGTCAAAATACGGTATACTTTCCACATTCTCGGCGGTCCTAAAGACAAAGGTACGTTTTATATTTTCACGTCATTGAGGTATTTCGGCTACTATTAGATTATCATCTCTGGGCATATCTTGCATGTACTGTTTTAGTTTAGGTATAGAGTTTTCGAAGAGATAACTATTCAAAAGTAGTAACTCATCAGCATTTGCTCCCGTGTATGTGCACCACATTTAAAGTTGCCTACGATCGACAACCGTATATTTTGAACCGTCAAAAGACAACCCGAAATGATGACAGTGATTAGGTACCGTCGGCAGGGCTACCTTTAGAAATTCGGTTGTAAACACACCTTGTGCCTTATTATTTACAGCCTCGTAAAATTTACCTCTACCGCGTAAGGGTAGCGATGAAGGTCTAGGACCATATTTCACATTGTAGCTAATGTCTACACAGCACTTTACACTGCTGATAAGCTTGTACGCCTTTATAGGGCCAACTATGGGAGTTGTCCTTTCCGTGATTACTACACAATGGGAGGCATACAGCAATGAACAGCTGTACTGTAACATGTCGAGGTATACTTGCGTGTACTCTATGCCCCCATGACTGGGAGGCAATGTCCGGTTGAAAAAATCAGGAAATGTTCGAAATCTGGATATCAAGTTTTGCGGATGCCTAACAGTTCCTTTCAGCATGTGTTTATTGTATATTATCAATTCAAACGGTACGCCGCCTTTATCGCATTCATGCATGAACCTAATCTAGATGTCCCGATTATAGATTCTATTTGCAGATGTAATCATTATCAGAATTATAGGCGGTAAACTCTTTCTGTACGATCCTAACCGCGTATGTCTCCAGCAGCGCCTATTAAATACATGCCCGTGCCTATTCGTACGGCTACAGTAATTTCCGACCTCATCTTATCGGCATAATAGAAACAACATAAATTTGATTTTGGCGTTTTGGTAGTGTCACCATTAGCATATGGCGATATATCATTATACGTATATATACGCATTATAAATCTTTTACGAAAGAATCAAAACCGATTCTATATCGACCCTGATCTATATCGCTGTCTTTATCTATTACTATAAAGCCGAATTTCTCTTTCCAATCTGTTGCACAGAGCTCTTTGAAAGTGTTAAATGACACGTCCGTGCCAACGTGATCCGAATGAATGTGTTTTTGATTCATATCGTCCTGTTTAAATACAACAATCAGATTGGTATTGTCTCGGATTAGATGTTTGGGGATCCTGCTGTACGTTTGACCTATATAAAAAGAGTCAATTGTACTATGTCTACCCATACTGAAGTAGTTACGTATATTATCATGTTTCTCACACTGTATATCGTCGAAAATCATAATGGAATTCGGTTCCGCTTCGCGTGGATTGATGATGTCTTCATTGTCGCTGTACGGAAAATAGCCGATACCCGATTCTTCTAACACTTTGGACAGAAACTTATATTTAGGCTGGTGAAGTGATTTTGAGAAAATATAAATGTTGGCGAACTTCAGCCCGTTTGTTTCGAACAAAAGATTGAATATTACATTTGTTTTGCCACAGTTTGACGGACCACACACGATTGCTCTAATAGTGTTGGGCAATAGGAAACTGTGTCGACTTCGTTTCTCCTTTTCACCTACATATGCGTCGAAGTTATGTAGTTGCATCGTATATGGAGCAATCACTACACGCATCTCGAAAGACGTAACCAGAATGAGTCAATTGGGCGACGATCATAATATTTATTTGAAACATATATTCTGGTGGAGGCAATAGCGACGCATTTGACTTTTCCAATGACGTCATGTGGTCTTATGCGGCTACAGTATAAGCTTATCTTTATCTACCCACGAGTTGTGGTTTCTATCGAAACCCAGCCATTTCACAAAGACTCTATTGCCGTTTGTGCGCAGTACTTTTTCCACGAGGTAAATCGAACCTACTTTTGATTTACTCAGTTCTTCGGTGTAAAATTTGCCTTTTAATACCTCGCCTTTGCCGTCTTGTAAGATGTACGTGACAGGATATGTCGGTAAGACGGCGTAAATAGAAAACAACTCATTTGTCCAGCTAGGCAAGTATCCCTTAGTAAAGGTTTTCTTGTATTTCGAGATTCGGACCTTATCGTCTACGTGAAATTTAGGCGCTTTAGGCTTACTCTCGGGTCCTCCTCCTCTTCGTGTCTTGTCCAACAACATCTGCTCGTGTTTTCTAGTCACGTGACTCGGTTTCATACCGACAGTACGGTGAACTGTATTATTATAGGCGTTGACAATTTTTTTCAATAAATTCAGCCAATGATATGTCCCTAGCGCGGTAAATTCACGCCACATTCGCCCCTTTAATGTACGATTCAGGCGTTCCACTATCGAGGCCTTCTTATCGGAATAGGTGGTATAGTGATTGATTTTGTATTTTTTCATCAATTTACCTACATGAGTGTTAAACCACTCTTTACCTTGATCAGCTTGAAAGTTTTTCATAGGGTGTAATTTTAAAATAGGTTCCAGAGCGGCAGCCACTTCAGAGCCTGATTTTGATTTTAATGGGATCGCAAATGCGAATTTAGTCATACAGTTTATCATGGTCAGTATTTACTTGTAGCCATTGTTGTCCTTGGCGTGTGGAATCATTTCCACCAAGTCGGCTTGATATAAATCGTTTATACCTCTTAAATGTACTCTGCGTGTTTTGAACTTTCGTCTTGCAGGCTTATGCAACTCTGTTGCAATGGATCGTCTGATGTCCATCACGTCTATGTCAGTGTATACACAAATACAGGGATATTTATGGTAGATGTCTTAATAGGTTATGTATATATAGGAGGCGTCCTTCAGTATCGGCGGACGATGACACCGTTCAGGCCTTGGGTATTCACACCACCGTTTGCGTTGTGTTGCTTAGTTGGATCGTTGGTCGTTTGATCTAACCGATCTTTTTTTTGGCACTTTCATTTGATAACCACCCCCACTGAATGCCAGATTCCGGGTTACTTTACCTATGGGCAGGCTTCGGGATGGTTTTTACCCGAGACCATGCTCCACATGATGCCAGATTCCTGGGTTACTTTACCTATGGGCAGGCTTCGGGATGGCTTTACCTGAGGCCTTGCTCCACAGATAGCTTTACCTAAGGCCTGGCTGCTGGGTGGCCTTACCTCAAGCACGACTCCAGGGTGACTTTACCTAAGGCCGGGTTCCTGGGTTACCTAAGGTCTGCCTCAGGGGTAGCTCTACCTGAGGCCTGGCTCCTGGGTGACTTTACCACGAGCACGACTCTTGGGTGACTTTTACCTAGGATCCCGATCATTTTTGGCAGTCTGAAAACTACCCCCGGTTGAACCCACCCCCACATCTAGCCAAATTGGACTTTAAACATATCCCATACAGTCATTTGATCCAAACGATCAATTTTGGCAATTTCATATTTTATTTAAAAACTACCCCTTGGTGAAACCACCCCCAAACATTGCGATAATACACTCTAGACACACCCTATCAGTCAAGACACGTTTTTCCAAATTTTTTTCGAAAACCACCCCCACCCCGAATCTACCCCCAGAGCTACCCCCGGGGAAGGTCCTGAACGTAGCTGAGATCACCCCCTCACCTAGGGGTTGGTTAGGTTAGATGCAATTTGGCTAGCTTAGGTTAGTGGGTTAGAATATATTTTTTTCGAAAAACTACCCCCCACCCCTCTAGCCGTGGTCGAACCCACCCCCATGGCTAGGATCAAGGCCGCAACGGCCGCCTCCATCATCCAAAACTACCCCTAAACACACCGGTGACGTACAGGCCTGTTAGGGGTCGTTTGTCCCAAAGTATGGTCATATCTACTGTCCATCTCATCTATAAAAAACATGATTAATTCGCCCAATTAGAAAGTATACGAAATTCATAATGATAAATTTGCTTAATGTTTCAGTCAAGTTCAATTAAATTCATTAATTTAAAGTTGTAACAGAAATAATTGCCTGTTTATCGACCACATTAATCAGTTTTCGGCAATATAATAGAGAGACTGATGCCCCGATTTGTGTCAATAAAGAGAAAAACAAAAAGTATGTAGGCTATTATTCGAATATCATATTGTATGGTCTACTGTACAAATATACTGTAGAACGAAGAACTCAAATTTCTGCTCAGGCTAATGTCTAACTCGATTTGGTTGAAATTGTGTTGTTCAACGAGACTAAAGAGAAAGCTAGGATAAAACTGCTGTTTTTTTTTCAAATCGTTTCTGAATTTTTGGACATGACATTCCTTCGATACATTTAAACATTACTCAAGAGATTGAAGATTACGTAATCGTAGTAAAATGGGAGGTTGTTGCGATTTGATTTGTCACTCATGTTACATCCATAGTCTACCTTTACCCGTATAATTTCATCTGAACGATTTAAGGAGATAGGTTGCATCATTATGCAGGTAGGATGTGGTTCTAAAGAATTGGACCAATGGTAAACGTTGAACTGCTTGAACAATTTACTCACGAATTTTCAGCCGATTTTGAAAGTCCTAAATTACAGAATTTGTTTCGGGAGATCCGAAGACCTAAGGTTGTAGAGTAGCCTACTAGTGACTCTCACAATTTCAATAGAGGCTGTTTGTAAAGCGACTGACTTATAACTTTCATACGACTGCGTCGAAGAGTTTTGAATTAATCTAAAAAAGTAACAATGCCCCTTGTAAGCCTACGTAATTGTTTCACTTATGAGTATAATGGCAAATGTAAAATAGTTAGCGTCAATCAACCTACAAATTTTTAAAAAAGAAACGTTTTTAGAAAACCGATGTTGATTATTACTATTTACTATATGTTTACTTAAAAAAGCACGGTTATTGTGGACAATTATTTCACAACAACAAAAAAATGCACCTTTCAGTAAAGCAATGTTAGGCTTATTAAAAAATAGTACAATGTTTGAAAAATGCATTGATATGTTTTTAAGTTTTTTAAAATGCTTCTTGGTTTCGTCTCTGCCGTTAAGTTGTTTCGGTAAACAAAACAAGATGCTGGCGAAATTAAATAAGTTATCCTGATGATGTAGGTCTACGAGGGATACCCAGTAAGCTGAATAAAGGTAAGCGAACCAAACGTCTTATTGGACGATGGGTAAATTAACCTGTATAACTTTGTCAATAAACGATAGAGTTTCTTATTCTTAAATCATATTAAAATAGAGATATTAACATTGTAAACAAATATCTTAAACCAACTAATTGTTTTATAAAATTAACAAAACCTATGACAAAAGTTGCCAAATAAAGCAATATTATTTTTAATTAAAACTTATTTTTCTGACTAAATTGTATCCCAATTTTGTTTTTGAAATTTTCATTCACGCTTTATTAAAATTTCAAACGCAAGTTTTAAGAAATATTTACCAAGGGTAAAGTAGCAGCAGCCATGTGTTTGCTATTACAGTCTCAGAGATCTTGCTGTAAAGTATCCACGACATTGCGCCATCTCGACAACTTCGGCGCGGCTGATATTAATAAAAATTCTTTATTAATATTCAAGCTGCAGCTTGAAAAAACTCACAAATAATAAAATAACTCTTTTTGAAAACAAAATTTATATTTTTATTTAAATTATTTCAAAGTTTTCAGTCATAATCATCAAAAAACATAACAAATCCATAAACATTATTTTTCAAGTTTTAAAAACTTTGTAGTGTGGTTCGGACAAAAAGAAACTTTCAACAGTATTTTCAAAACTGGCTTATGACTAACGAACCTTTAAAGTTAACAATGTAGTGACTATAGAGTTAGAATAATGTCTTAGAATTAAAAAGTGTTAAAGAGTACACTTCTTATTTGCAAAACAAAAATACGATTTGGACAGCTCGATTTGGACATGCCATAGATAGATTTGGATAGCATGGAACAATTTCTAAACGAGTTGCTTATAGGGCACGTTTACAAGGCAACCGTCCGAGCAATGCTTTACTCAGCTTCAAATACGATGCCCCGTCTAGTGGCGACTTATCGGCTAGAAACATTTCTTTGGCCTTGGTAGACCCGCCCTCTTACCAGAGTCAAGGGATCATTATGTCATTTCTGTAGTCCTGCTAGGGGATGTAACCTTAGCGCGTAATGGATAGACACCTTTGTATCCCCTGAATAGATATACTTTCGGTAAACGTCCCTGCACACCCGGGGATGTGAAGGTATTGAACGCGCACTATAAGTTCCACCCTGGCTCGGCCATTATTAGCCAGTCTGCGTACTAAGAATCTTGCCTTTCTCGCTAGCTACAATTATCTTATACAATTTGTTTGCAATTCAGTAGATACCATTAATTAATATTGCTCATTTAACACCATTGGTTAGAATTCCAATAGAATCAATGTTTATAGAACAGCATTGATTCTTACCCCTCTCACCTCGCGCACCATCACTCTCGGTTCAACGGCCAGAAATTAACCTATAGTGCGCCAGTTATACCTACCTTAACCATATCTATATTCACAATTCTTGCCTATCCTCTGTAAGCGATAATAGTCATGCTAGATGATCGTCTTAAAACATCATCCCTTTATACGGTACAGGTGGGGATGGTTCACGACTATAAAACACAAAAAGAGATATAAATTACTTTTAATTACTGTAAACATGTTTTAAGAAAAATGATTTGCAAATCACGGAGCCCGCTATATTTATTAGTATTTTAAAGAAAATTTGATGGACAATAACTGAACATTCACTAGTATATAGGCTCGTACTTTGTTTGATATCGTTAGTTGAAAGTCTTTTCAAATACATTGGTCATAATTTTTACAAGCTTTTTTTACATTACTTATTCAGAATACATTTAGTACAGTAAACTCTGTCTAATCCGTTAGATATTATTTTGAGATATTGCCGGATTACTGAAATCGCCGGATTAATGAAGGGACCATTTAAAACACAATGTACATTGTACAATATTCATCTATATTACACAAAAGTTTAAAAGAAAACATAGAAAAATAGTCCCGTAATATAGGTTTACTTGACATGATAAAACAAGAATGAATATACTGGTCTATACCTTAATATAAAAGATTACTTTACCTTTAACGGTAAAAACAAAAACGAAACATGTTTCCGTTTACACTGGAACGACATTGTTCACTGTAACAACATACGGTTCGAAACCGTTGGATATCACGAGCTACAAAACTAGAACCGGGTGAAGTGAAGGTCACTCAGTCACTGACATCGACATGCAGTAAAAAAATGTACTAGTTATGTTTGTATATCCAATAATTATACATCTTCCCTCCTTGACGGAAACGCCGGATTACTGGAAGGGCCGGATAGATGAAAGGTCGGATTAATGAGAGTTTACTGCATATGAAAAAGTACATTCCTATTTATAACTGTTTGCTTTTTACATCATCTTAGAAACATTAGTTACAAGGAACTCGTCATTATATAAGACAGTGTGTAGAAAACATATTACTAAGGCAAAAATAGTGTTTACTGCTAGAAAATGTTGAAATAATCATCAGGCTCGCACAACGTTTGAACAAAGATCGCCATCCATTGCTCGTACTTTTTACATTATTATAGATTTGATATGTCTAAATGGGCCTAAATGCAATAAATTCGGCGGTTATATTTCGCCCATTTTTTGCCCAAAATGGTAAATGTTCTTATTAACTATCATATAACTGAAAACCCGTAGGCCTACACAAATCGTCATAAACTTATATTGTTATTTGTAATTGGTGTTTATATAGATCGAACACCAACCGATATTGTAAAAATATTAAACTTGGGATGCAGAAAGTCCTTGTGAACATGGGAAACATAATAAAACTTGACGCTGAAGCCCCAGAAATTTAAAAATTTTGTAAAAGGCAACAACTACATTTATTCACAACACACACAAATTTATAAACTCATTGTTCCTTTATTAATCAGATCACAATATAGCTGCGAAGATTCGGTTTGGATATATATATATATATATATATATATATATATATATATAAGAAAAATATTAAATATAATTTTCTTGTTTTGAATTTTGCCGCGTTGCGAGCATCAGCTGTTTATTAATTTTAGAAAGATTTTCAGCTGTTTGTAATTTAGCATTTTTTGTTTGTTGTGAGAAAAGTTGAAATATGGTTTTTACGTGAAATATTGGTTTATTAAAAATAATAGATAACATTGAGTGAACGCTGTTGCGACACAATAATATAAACTAAAATAACTAAGAACATTAAATGTCGTTTCTCCGTTCATAGGTATTTATATTATAAGTTATACAACATACAAATCTGTGGAACATGATAGTTGAGATAAACATACATACTTGTACAGAAAAACTCACTTGTGTTCTTTATTTTAATTACTGTTACAAATAATAAAATACCATTATATATATATATATATATATATATATATATATATATATATATATATATATATATATATATATATATATATATATAAGATTGCCGGGAGACTCGTGTTGTTTCAAAAAACGAGTGCTAAGACAATTAAGAAAATAAAATTTATTTATGACGGGCAAAACAGTGTACACAGTATGCAATTTCAAATAAATATATACTTTCAGTTCAGTGTTTAAAAATTACGTCTGTAATCTGGCCGAACATCTGTCAGGTGATTACATGTGTGTATCGCCATGGATATGATACAGTATTGAAGGCTTTTTTTTAAAACATTCTACTGATTTAACATTTCTCTAGGAATGCCGATCATTTATCTCAAGAATAGATTCTTTAAGTTCCTGTTTTGTTCGTGGCTTGTTAATATAGGGGATAATTGCTCCTTATTTTTTTTTAAAAAAAAACAAGGATGGTAGAGCAGTCACGGTGAATGTACAACGGTACCTGGTTAATGTTGGAAAAATATTTCTTGCCTGGACTGCGCCGTCACCGTACGGGGATACGTAATGTATGGTTCCAACAATATGGAGCAACAACCCATACGGCTCTCATTAGTATGCAATTCCTTCAGCATACATTCCCTAAAAGAGTGATCTTACGTTTTGTAATGTCAATTGGCCTTCTCGTTCACCGGATCTAAAAGTTCTAGATTTCTTTCTGCGGGGGTTTTTGAAATTTGAAGTGTGCATGAACAAGCCACGAACCATACAGGAAAAGTAAAGGAGCTATTCACCAGGAAATCATCGGCATTCCTGGACAGATGTAAGCAAAATCAGTAAAATGTTTTAAAGAACACCTTTAACAGTCTGTGCAAGTAGAAGGAGCCCACCATAGAGCTGTAATTTTTAAACGATGAACTGAAAGCAATATTGTTTTGAAATTCCATACTGTGTACACCGTTTTGCCACTCATAAATAATTTGGTTGGTTTATAAACAATTTACAAATACAAGAATAATTTATTGAATTTACAATTCAAAGCTTTTCGTTAGCAAACAGTACCAATATCCTGAGGAATACTATAAATTTAACTTCAACCATACATTTGCGAACTAGATGCAACAAACAGCGTTGCCAAATTTATTACAATGTTATCAAACTATTACTTTGCTGCCCCAACATTACAAACACTGATTATAGTATCAAATTTAGATTTTATTTGTATTTGTTCATTTATTAACTTATTATTAGTATTATATTTATGTATTTCTAAAGCCTCATAAGTATTAATTCTCAGGCCTTTGTTAATTTCTTTTACAAGCATCATATTATCTATATTAGGAAATATATGGTTATTTTTAATACAATGACTAGCAAAATTTGATTAATAAATTTCTGGCTTTATATATGCATTGAAATGCTCTTGATATCTATCTTTAAGTTTTTTCTTAGTTTGTCCTATATAAACTTTATTACAATAATCACATTCTAATTTATATACACTGTTTTTTTCATGCATATTAATATCTTTATTATTATTATTTATTATATTTATTAATTTATTATTGGTATTATATGCGAATTTGATATTGCTACCTTTAAACAATTTTGTAATATTTTTTATTTCATTACCAAAGAATGTAAATGAAATACTAGAAACTTAACATCAACCATACATTTGCAAACTAGATGCAACAAACAGCGTTGCCAAATCCTGAGGATTTGCAAAATATTCCTGAGGAAGAATATTATTTGCAATAACAGTATTCCTGAGGATGTTGGTACTGTTTGCTAACAAAAAGCTTTGAATTGTAAATTCAATAAATTATTCTTGTATTTGTAAATTGTTTTATTTTTTATTAATACACAAGAATTCATAACATAGTATATATATATATATATATATATATATATATATATATATATATATATATATATATATATATGGTTTAAAAAAAACAAAAATATAAATTTCCAAGATAAACTGACAGGTTTTCCGGCCAACTTTTACTTGATGCATTAATGTATCTGCAGGCTAATGTGACGTATATTGATAACGTAAACCTTGGCCAACCAAGGTAGTCGAGGGGTCAAAAAACAGGTTACTCCATTCATACTATAGTTAGTAAGATTTTTAAAGAAAGTTAGGGTATAGTAGCTAAGTTTTATTATTTTTACCACAACTGAGAAGTTTTTACTTCTCCAGGTATGATTTTGTCTGCAATTTCGTTAGCATGTGACATTGATATATTAAGATACAATATCAAGAGCATAGTGGTACAATATATTATAATAAAAATATTGACAAAGAACCCAATCTTCAGAAATAACTAATATTACAAGCTACTTGAGATTAAACCCTTTTTTACATTTCGAAGACCATATCATCATTTACATCGTAGGTAATCTAGTTTGTAAACTAATTTCTTATTGATTGTAATTTTTTATTAAGGCTCTCTGATGATGGTTACATAGCCACTGAAATGTACATAAGGGTTTTAAATCGTAGGTAACTTGTAATATTAGTAATTTTTTATTATGTTTGTGGTATTGGAGTTTTTGCCAATATTTTAATTGAATGATATAATAACCTTTATATTCATTAAAATGTTCACAACACTTAGAAATAACAATTTCTTCACATCCATTGCTTCGATAAAGTAGTGAAAATAGTCATTTATAACCATAATGAATAGTTAATATTAATTAAAACAACCTCTCACTACAAATTCAACAAATTTTATTTGAACTTTTGTACATTTCGATTACAAAGTAATCATCTTCAGAGGTATGTTTACAAATAAAAGAGCATAAAAATGCTCTTTTACAAATAAAAATTAGCATAAATATATGAAGGAAACTGAAAAACTAGAAAGAAAATTAAACGAGTTAGGTAAAAATAATTTTGATACAAATATGAAACCTAACCTAAAAAATGACGTTGATTTAGTCAGTAATGAAACTAACATAAAATTTACACCGTTGGAACTAGAAGTATTAAGTAAAGGATTGAATTATTCATTCCAAAACAATAGTAGGAACACCATTGACAACAACTTGAAGCAACTGTGGCGTAAATGTTTATATTAATTAAAACAGTTATTAATAACCAGTTATTTGTAAAAATACCTCTGAAGATGATTACTTTGTAATCGAAATGTACATAAGTTCAAATAAAATTTGTTGAATTTGTGGTGAGAGGTTGTTTTAATTAATATAAACATTTACGCCACAGTTGCTTCAAGTTGTTGTTATAATGAATAGCTGCTGAAATAAAACTTTTTGCTAAAATGGTAGAATTAGCCATTTTTGAGATTTCATAGAATTACTAAATATTATACAAAATGATTGTAATTTCTGGTATTTTGTAATTTAATGATAGCTATTACCATAAGTTTAATTTTATCCACTTTTTATAGCTAATTTGCCAATGTGCTAAACATGATTTTTTTTTAACAGCGGATCCGAAGCACTGAACCAACTCCAACTGGCCAATAGGACGTCCTCTCGCCGGTCAACCACGGGTAAGTCTCACACGGCAGAAATTCTCTCTGTTAAACGACAAACAAATTAGTATTATGCCAACAATGACAAGTCCCTTCCTGGCTTGGGTAATAAATGAGACTAGACTGTCTCGAAGAGCTTAAAATAACCTTCAATATGGGAACTTATAACCTAGTTAGCCCTCTGGATGCTACTTTACAAAACCTTCAATTAACTGAACCACGCCTTTTTCATAGTCAGGTTTATTTATAATTATCTTTTTTAAGCCAATGTTTTATTTATAACATTATTCCCTATTAATACATTTGGATAGAGACAAAAACAATAAAGGTCGCAAAATTACTCAACTATCTCATACAATGAACCTTTATACAAATCTCAAGCTTGTATAAAACAAAATTACCTTTTAGACACAACATTGAATAAGGTAAATTTCCAACAGTATTCATAATTAGGGTAATATAAATAGTAGAATTAAGTATTTCAACTTTGGAATTTAGATTCGTTATACAAAACCAGAAAAAAATAGGATTTACAATTTTTTTCATTTGTATATGGGTTTTCATATCTGTAGTTTTCAAAATTCACTTCGACGATTTAGGGAGTTAAATTCTTCTATGTTTCTGTATTCAATATAAATATTAGAAAACGTTTTCTAAAATGTATATTAAGCGTCAGCCTCTCTAGTAAATTGTGGTGGCAGTTACCGGCAGCTACGCTTATGAATGACTACTGTATTTGCCCCCACTCTCCCCATTAATGACCGATAGCTACCTGTACCATTAATTACTCGGTTTTTTTATACACGTCCTTGTTCTTTATATATAAGGTATTTTATTAAAGCATCTTATTAAACTTAGGAAGTTACTCTCTACATCTGGATTGGCCAGAAATGTAGTAGAAATAGAAATGTCTGGTGAAAACGTAAAATGACAAGATCATTTATGTACAGACATATAATCTAGATTATAGAGTATGCGTGCAATGGCCGATGATCAAGCATAGTGGAGGAAGTGTTTGTGATTTTTGTTTTGGCCTTGGTGGAAGTTTGTTGAGTGGTGCCTTCTAGATTATATATCTCCTGTGTGGCTAGTGATTTTGAGAGTTTTATAATATCTCTGAGTAGCCTTCAATTGTAATAATAACCAGCTTTCATTGCACTTATTAGCTTTGGCTTCGAATCGAAGATTCGTAGGTTATGTTTTAAGACGAGGTACGTCCTAAATTGCGTAGGTGACGAGGTGCCTAATTTGGGGAACCGTATATTGAGCTTCCCTTTTTGAGAGTAAAGCCACATTTGTTATTTTTAAGATCATAGCTCATAGAAAGAAACGTGATCACGAGAGAATAAAACATGCTGTAATAGCAGTCAAAAAGAGAGAAATGGGATCACTTATAGCCTCCAGAACTTTCAGACGTGTCCCAAACAACATTGGAGCGTTACATAAAAATGTGTAATAATGAGGATGGTTCTACTTCACTCACACACGAAACATGTAATGTATAGATGTTATTAATATTGCTCGAGACAACCATGTTATAATTATAAGTCTGCCACTTCATAGCTGCCATTAAATGCAGCCACTCGATGTCAGCTTCATAAAGCCTCTTAAAAAATGAAAAATATGTTCCTGGTTTTACATTTTTCCATACAGTTTAATGTATTTTTATCAGCACCCCAATTTAGACACCCAGTCCCTAAACTGGGGAAATTAAAATTTTTTTTCGTTTATAGTTAATTACGCATAAACTATTTGTTTATTTGTGTTTTAATCAGATAAAAAAATACTAAAATACTTCTTGAAAAAATATATTGTATAAGAAAGAACGAAAAAAAAATTTGTTTGAAAGTAATTTCCCACCCCAAAAAAACCTCCCCAAATTAGGCCACTTACTCTTTAGGTTATTTTAGGCAATTTTTGTTGTAATTTATGAATTTTTGAACGCATCTTTTAGCTTTGATATGTGATAGGGACAACGACATGATCCGGGAACGCGGGCAGGATGACAGACTGTAAATTCCCGACCTGTCTCGTCTTCCTAATTGTCGCAACACACAAATCCTAAGTGACATCTTTACATGGGGAGACTAATTTATCATATGTTGTATCGAGGACTCGGAGGCTCTTGTTGCGACCATATGTTCTGGTCCCCGTTCCGTCTTAGTCTTGAACCTTTTTCCTAAGCGATTAATCAAAACGAGTATAAACACAGGGCGGAGCAATGGTTTTGAGTTTGGCCATCCGTTTGGAAGTGTCCACCGGAATCGGAAAAAATGTGCATAAAAAAGGAGCCATAGTATATACCAAGTAAATTTGTTGAGTCTGCGTGGTCCGTAGGGTCATCAAGGCAAATGGGTATATTTTTATAACTTTTTGCTAATTATCTCCCTCATTACCATGCCAAAAGTTGTCCAATCTCTGTAACAAAAATTAATCATTTATTAATTTTTACGCAAAAACAACAATAAAATAATTTACCCAGAGACGGACTCTAGCAAAGTTGTACAATATATATTCAATATTTTATTTAGCTTCCACAATAATAACTTTGAATTTAACTGGTACTTAGTACTTAACTAATTTTTCTGGCAAAAGTTTGCTTTGTAACTTTTTTTTCAGTTAAGTCGGGGGCTGAGGCTAGGTGCTATGGTTAGGCCTAGTTCACACTATAAAGTCATTGAGTGCACTGAAAATAAAAATTAAACCAAAATTAAGTCAAATGTTTTATTATTTTTCCTCGTATAATAGATTAATTTATACATCGATGAAACACTATATACACAGTCTTGTTACTTTGTACAATAGTTTACTAAATACCTGATAAAGATTTGTTTTACTCGATTTTTTTTCATTTTTCACTTTAAAGAGGTTTCTTTGGCAATCGGGTTTTTAAATTTTGAAATAAATTGTTATTTTAATTTGTAACATTATATATAATTGATATTCATTCAGTTATTTATCGGTTATATATACATTCGGGCACCGATGAAAGTTAAGTTCCAGTTTTACATAGCCTGTGGCACTGTTGATGCAGTAAAGAATCCAACGAGCTATTCATAGTTCAAATCTGTGTAGATGTTAAAACGTTAGGGGGAAACATAAATTACTATTTTGGAACAAGTAATTCATAAACACGTTCTAATCGCTATGATTTTTACTAACTTGATGTAGCCTACATTCAAGTGTCGAAAGCAACCATCTTCAGTGTCAATACAAATATAAGTCAGTATACTTTGCATCAGGGACCTACAAACACACATGGACCTGAACAAAATACTATTTTTTTCTATCAATCCTTAAGAAATATAAGCAATATGAGTTTATAGTATAATTAAAATTGGAATAGGACTGATGATCGTGGATTGAATGCCCATACGAGAGAACCACCGGGTGCGGGGTTGCCAAATCTCTGTAACACTCCTCAGTCGACGACACCCTGCCTCCGAGTTCACTTCAGTCCCTTCCTACCTCACATGTGAAATTTCCCACAAAAACCGACTACTGTAAATAAAAGTCAATGACAAAATTCTTGGACGCCCGAAAATGTAGTGTCATCATAATTTTGTAAACGATTGTCAGCTATCACGGCTATAAATAGTCTGGGTCGTGACATAGAACCTCATCTATGCCTGCATTTACATTGTCGATCTCTATGTCGTTGTGAAACACATCATACAAGAAGAAAAACATTCCCGTTTAACTCAGTGTAGCAATTTAAAGAATAAAAGGGAAACACTCCACTACAACCACTTTCGTCACTGCTACCAACTGCCCTCCCCATCTTCATGGGAGTTGTACTGAGTATCACTACGTTCACTGGATAAATCGATATTACTGGCACTGTCCTCGTTCAGAGAAATAATAAATAGTTTAATGGCTTCCTCCAAAATAACTTCATTTAGCAGGCTTCTAAATTAATTCGTATGTGATATAACTTTTTCCTAATGCTCATGATTGACTAATTCTATAGTTTCGTTTGTTAGGTGGGTTAATGATGTCTTGTTAAAATGTTTCTTGTTCCTGGCTACGCAGTCCTTAACTTGCTAGCAAATCAACTCGATTCAATTAAAATGACAATGGTAAGGAGGCAAAATAAGGCTGATCGACAGTGTCTGATAGCACAGGTCGACGGACGGACAGGAGATATATTTGGCAACAATGACTCTCATCACGGATTGGTGTAGAACCAAGAATGGGTCCCACATCCCCATCGCATTTGTAATATCCTTATATGTTGTTGAACCCGTTGAGGAAGAATGCTTATACTCTGCACACGGTGCCAGTGGTGCACCGAAGGGGGGCCAGGCCCCTGGCCAACCCTATGAAGAAATACACACATCAGCTCACACTGGAAAAGGTATGGTGCGCATGCGCCGTAGATAATTTTAACTACCAATAAATAAGCGTTATTAATACATTTTTTAGTTTAATTTGTGGCTGAAATATTAGAAGCATTAGGTAGTTAACAAATTAAAATGTGAATAATATTTAAATGCATCAGTTATAAAGAGCTTCAGGAATGTCCTTAAAAATAGACAGTTGTTGAGTTGGAGCCCTTAAGTAAAGCAAAGTATGCATTGAAGTAACTTGACTTAATTGGAGTTGATGTACCTCCTCCTCCCTGTTATAATGTTCTTGGCCCCCTTTAACGAAATTCTTGGTGTGACGATGGTTTCTGCAATGTCTAAGAAAGTGTAAAAGTAAAATGACGATGTTGTCAAGGTTCAACGCATTCGTATAACTTGTAAGGAATTTGTTTTCTCATCTTGCAGCAGTGTAAAACGTTTGAAGTAATAATATTACTGTCTGGCCAGTGTAGCCTGGTTGTCATCAATCTGCAGCAATCTATAGCCGTGTTTGTACCAGCTCAGCGTGTTAATTGATTGTCTTTGTGCGTTCCGTTTCTTGTCTACTAAACACGCAACTGTTTGTTTTGTTTACCAGTCTCGGTCGCCCTTCTGCCTGTAACCTCCGCGTGGCGTCATGGAGCGCGAGGACCGGCTTCACACAAAGCAAATCAGAATCAGTGAATCTAATTCGTAACCTGCTAACTTTCAGTGTCGTCAATCTGTTACTTTTGAGGGTCCGGCATGCCTTAAATAACACTTTTGTGATTCATAAAAGTATCCTAAAAAATTAGTTGATTGTGGTTTCATGAAGTAAATAGAAAAAGCTCTAATTTTGGTGCAATCATCATTTTAATACTGACCTTCAGAACGAGAAGAAATTCCAGTTTTTTTTCTGAGCGAGAAACTACAACATTATAATTTATTATAAAATTTAATCAAATTAAGATGACATTAGACATTATAAACTTACCAGAAATTCTCAAAGCCTCTCCAACTTTCCGTCATAGGCAAACAATAGCATTTCCATTTATGTGATTTGAATCTTTCTCATCTAACACGTTTCTCACTACTTTCGGCCACCTTCATGATAAATAGCTCGACATTCATCGTGACTTGTGGTAGATTCATCACTGGCTGACTGAGGAAGGCTCTGACCGGTCGAATAGCACAGATCTTGAATAAATCAGGCCGTTTGAACCTGATTCGAAATTTGTAAAAGCAGGATATACAAAGTCCCTTCTGGGCGTTTGTCATGAGGCACTACACCGAAGTGCCTCGGACTGGTATTGATTGACTCAGATTGTAGGTAAACCTTTTATTTCTCATCCACCAATTCCACCCTATTCCACAGGAAAAACGTATATTTTAGGTTCAATGTTTTTAGATTCATCAGAAAAAAACGTCGCGCGAAAGCCGTGTAGAAAATTCCTCGACATTTTAGACGAGACTGGAACTTTACAACTTCTTTTCTCTATAGGTACCTGGATGTGGGTAAAATATAGATAAGAAATTGAAATATTGTATAGAAACTGTGGGGTATAAAGGAGGAGTTGATTTATTTTGCTTAAAAATTAAATATGGAAAATGAACTAGACTACACGGAGATGTAAAGAACCAAAATCAATGAGTAAGCACACAAATACATAATTATATTGACCCTACGGGTAAATTACATTGAAAAAACAATTCTACCTTCAATTATACAAAGTCCTCAGGATCATGAAAAAACAATAAAATTTGGTGGTGACTCCTCAGAAGAAAATAATTTTATAAAAATAACAACATCTAAAATTTTATGAAATATAGTAAAGTAAACGCTCAGTAATCCAGCAGATATAGGGCTGGGATATTGCCGAATTACTGAAAACGCAGAATTACTGAAGGGTTCAATAGAAACACAATGTAGACCTACATTGAACAATATTTATGTGTAATTCCACATGTTAAAGAAAATATAATACTCTACTGTACTTGAAATGATGAAACTAGAATGAATGTACCGGTCTGTACTTTACAGTAAAAGGTTACTTTATCTTTAAAGGTAAAAACAAAATTTTAAATATATTTCCGCTTACACTGCAACGACATTGTTCACTTGCACTTCACTATATTATTAGTCACTGTACTTTATTGCTACAACATACGGCTCGAAATCGTTTGTATATGCACGCTATACAATTAGAACCGGGCGGCGTAAAGGGCACTGCGCGGCGGCGTGATAAATATACAAGTTATGTTTACATATTCATTATGTGTACATCGTCCACCTTTGACGAAAACGCCGGATTATTAGAGGAACAGGATTATAGAGAGTTTACTGTACTATGTTGCTATACAAATATTGCTATGTTACAATAAAGGACCCGGTTTGATTAAAGAAATAATAAACGCAAGCTGATGTGTGTAGGGAAATACGGCCTTCATGTTGGGTACGGCAATGCAATACTGTTTACCAAGACAAAGGCCATATGATTCGTCAGTATGCTTCACAGGATACTGAATAGCTTTAATTTAATATAGTTAAATTGTAATTAAACCTTGATATTAACATAAGATAATATCAGTGTTATAGTAATGGTATAAGAATCGTTGATTCTATAACCTTTTGAGTCTGTTGTAAAGTGAGGTTAAATATGTATGAAAATATTGGAAAGAACCCCAATACCACAAATAAAACAAGTTACTTAAGATTAAACCCTGACGTACATTTCGATGATCATGTCATCATCATCAGAGGTTCTTATTATAAAATTACAATCTATCAACCAAGAAGTTACGAACTAGAGTGATCATTACAAACTAGAGTGAACTTCTTGTTTGCTAGATTATAATTTTGTAATAAGACCCTCTGATGATGATGACATGGTCCTCGAAATGTACATAAGGGTTTAATCTTAAGTAACTTGTTTTATTTGTTATTTTTGTGGTATTGGGGTTCTTTCCAATATTTTCATTGTAATATATTGTTCCACTGTGCTCTTGATATTGTATGTTAAGTATGTACTTTTTTAAAACTGTTAATATTGTTTCCGATAGTCCACATTAAATTTAGTATACTCGTACTTATTTTGAAGTTATTTTTCGTTTTTCTGTATCGCCAGAAATAATTATTTTTGCTATTTCATTTACTTGTGTTACTGACGTAAAAACCCAAAACTAAAATTGGATGTTGTCCATTTACAAATTTATCACATGAAGGCTGAAATACTCCCCCACTAATATTCATTTGTCACTCACAAGAAACATAATTCAATTTGCCCTTAATCATCTGTAAGGTGAAGTCCATAAGCCGTTCGTCTTAGCGTTGGGGTTACACCTGTCATTGTCAGATCCAAGGCATTAGGACTACACAAATGTACGACCAGGGGTACGGAAACGTAACGCGGTTCCATGATGCAACTCGAGTTTGGGGCCCAAGCAGTGGCAGAGTTAAGGAATGGAACGAAATTCTCCTTCGACATATTACAGAAGCCGTGACATTAATACGTATATTTGAATTGTAAACCTCTAATAGGTCAGATATAAATTGCAAACACGAATGCTATACGTAACCGTTATTTATAAACTCGTTCTTACTGGCTAGAAAATTTATGAAGAATAAAAACTTTCGTTATTTAGACAACTAATACTTTTTAACATTGGTAAATTTAGAGAATAATTTTTTTGGTATCTTTCGACTATATTAAAAGTCTAATGAAAATTCATATTATATTCTAATATTCGCGAGTACATATTTTGTTACATAATATTATTAAGTGATAACTTATTTTAATGATATTATTATTTGCTAATCATTTAGTAGTAACTTAATGCAACAGATTGCATACAAAGTATATTAATAAAAATAAATATGAATCTCTAGCCACTGACACTATGAAATAGGCCTAACTTTGAAAAAAAATCGAGATTTAACTTTTTTATACTTACTACTAGTCTACATAAAATCAATGTCAGTCCTCTGAAGATGATACTGAAAGATAAGGAAACAAATTAGAATTTTTCAACCTAGTTTTAAAGTTAGTGCTTTAGATTAATGTAAATAATATTACCTAAATTACATATTTGTTAATTCTAGCCGGCTCTTAGAACAAGCCTGAAAGTTTCACTCTATTGAATCACGTCGCTACGTTTTGCCATTCGTACTCTCGCTCCCTTGACGCGTGTTATCCACTTAATTACTCTTTTGTTTCAATTTTTTCAAATAATCATTCCCTTCTATTTCTTCATACTAATAAATCCTTTCTTTTACTCTTCTTTTTCTCTCTGCTAATAAATCCTTCTTTCTCTTTTCTTCATTTTCTACTAATAAATTCTTTCCCCCCTACCGATATATCCTTTTTTTCCTCTTTCCTACCTTTTTACTAATAAATCATTCCTTTTCTTCTTTCTGTCCTCCCTACTTATAAATGCTACTTTTAATTATCTTCCTATTAATATATCCTTCTTATTAATAACTCCACCCTTTTAACAGATTCCCCCTTCCATTAACAATCTTTCTTTAATTTATAGTTTCTTGACTCTTATACTAGGGTACTGTCAACACACTTCAACACATTTATACTCAATAGAAAAATTTAACTAAAGAGTTTACAAAAATCTCTTAAAAAGAGGCGATTAGACGAGGCGCTTGTAATCCGTGTGTTTTTGTCAAACGATTGTGACATGTTTGCACAATATTTAAATCGTTCGGTTTGATATTAAGCTGTAAATGTCTAAAGTGGATAAATACATGTCAAACTAACAACAAAAATAAAACAGTGCCGTGGACCGTGCCAGGGCGCCTATAAATACTCGGGCTAAGCGACAGGGCGGGCTAGGCAAATAGTTTCCGTTCCACGCCATTTATTTCCTCTGACAGCAGAATTAGCCTGTATAATCACTCGACTCAAACCATATATTACTCTCAATACAGTCTACGATCAATCTTCCACCGTGTACTCGTCACGCCCGTATTTTAAACCTGTGTTTTTATTTTTTCTCGGCGCTGGTTTTTTAAATTTTTAAGGTAAAAAATTATTTCCTATTTTGCTAAAATCCGTTAGGTATAAAAACCTATTGAGATTATTTCACTGTTATTCTAACCTTTCCTCGCGCTCGTATTTTAAACCTGCGTTTTTATTTTCTCTCGGCGCAGGTTTTATTACATTTTTAGGTAAAAAATTATTTCTCATTTTGCTAAAATCCGTGAGGTATAAAAACCTTTTGAGATTATTTCACTGTTATTTTAACCTGATTCTCCTCAGTCATACGTTATTGTAGATCTCCTGTTTGAAGAGTAATTAATTTTCTTTTATATTAATTTTGATTAAAGATTCTAAAAGAACGCAGCTATAAGGCTGGTTTGGCTGTGCTGGATCTGAACGAGAAAAACGGCTTTCATTCAGTATCATATTCAATGTACAAATTTAACACAATTCATTTCGGAAGGTTTTTTATACAAATTAATTATATAGGTCCACTTTTTTAAGAGAACGCCGAAGCCAAGGATATCAAGTCGTTATATTTCGTAAAAATAAATTAAAACAACTTATAAGTTAGGTAGAATTTGTTTCAGTTGAGAGCCATATCCTAGCTCTTGTTTGAAAATTCTTAACTTTTGTTTAATGCACTTTCCATAAATCTTAATGAAATTTCTTTATTTTGAAAAACAACTTAACTTAACCTAACGTCCTAAATTTTTCGTCTACCTTGAAAGAAATCTTTTTAGTCAGGTATTTTTTTTTCATGAACGAAATAGAGCATTACTCGTTGACTCAGTTCACTTTTCCTCTAATAGGAATGCTATAAAATTGTAAACCGTTAAATAGACGGGGAGAATAAATTTTGACAAATGTAGTGAGTAAGTGTGGAAGAGACACATAGATTTTATTTTTAAATGGACACAATCTAATGTTTTATTCGAATTAAAGTTAAATTAAAAGTTTAAAAAAATGACTGATTACCTTTTTTTTAATTTAAAGGGCCTTCTTATTGGTTACCTTAGTCACTTCCGTATTTCCCTGCCTTAGTATTATCGTTATTTCTTCCTGCCCTAGGTGTGTAACGCGTAGGCATTTTGTTCTTAATGTTATCTTTAGTCTTTTTGTTTCATATTATTATTCTTAAATCTAATTTCGTTCCATAGACGTTTTCCGTATTGTTAACTCATTTTTATTGACCTGATTCTCCACTGTAGCTCGTACGCTTGTCTATAATTTGTGCGTTACAAAGATGTATGGTGCATAGAAAACTATTTATATGAGTTTTAATCTGTCAGACTACAACAAAAACACATACAAATATTACATACAGTTTTAGTTACCATGAATTGTGTAGGTAAAATTAAATGTAAAGTAGAGGATTTCACAGGCGGGTGTCAGTTGAGCGATGGAGGAGAACTGTTGCCAGCAATTACCATCCAGATTGCTAATTCTAGGAAACTCAGATATTAACATCCATGAACGTCAGCTTTGAATGTTTTTGGAAAGGCAAATAGCAAACTATTAACACTTTCAGAAACTAAGCCAGAAACCGGATCGACGAGCATGTGTGCATACCTATAGGACTCCTCGTCTTCTGCTCATACAACCACCCTTTCCTTCACAAATATATTTTACTATAAATAGTTCTGTATAGTTAGAAAAGTCAGAAAAGTTAAACATTTCACATCGACTCAGATACAAAACCTACTGCTGTTAGCTGCAATCAAGTGTTCATTCATTTTTCTGAATATTATAGAGTTATGAATTACTAGGCTTGAAATTTGTTTTACAGACTAGAAACGTGTGTCGCTAATCGGAGTTTTATTTTTGTGTATAAAATACATACTGACGCCTGTCTTACATACAAGGCATCTGGTCTGTGCTTGAAGCAGTCTATAAACAGATGGCGTGGTTATCCATGAAGTAAATAATATCAATCTCATTGGACTACTTGATAAATATATTGCAAAGCCCAAAGGCGTATTGTTCAAGACTTGAAAAAAAATAATATTTTCAACTATGGAAGCATGCTATTACGAACCTAAGAGTACGCCACGATGTGCAGCTTGGATCCAACTCCTGGCTGCCTAATTAGAAATTAATTATTTTTATCACATACTGGTGGCTGCATACCAAGCTGTAAACGTTTTTTTTTCTATGGTGACATGATTAAATTTTTCTGAGTACATTCTAAATTTGAATCCTAAAAAATGTTTCTAGTCGATTTTAGCAGGGTTTATGAAAAAAAACTAAAAGCTCATTAAATTGTGCACGTATAGTTCGGAACACGCAACCGTGCACTTGTTTTCGACGGATCCCAAGAGATTTTTCTTGTGCTACCACTTCTTAAAACATATTCAGAATGTTCTATACGTCAACAGCTTCAGCATCCGATATGTCTACACATATTTCAAGATTGTTTGTCATCTCATACCAAACCTAACTTATGATCGAATTTAAGTAATATCGACCTCCTCATGCAAGTCAGTATTTTGACAGTCCTTATAATGTTTGTAGGAAAGTATTTATACTCAACCTCTACCTGCCGTCTCGCCTGCTGCGACGTCTCAAAGCCACGTGCACGGTTACGTAGACCACACTACAACCTCAACATTGGTAAACAAATGTTGTCACAAATATTACAGCAACCATTCACTTAATAAGATATATTTTTTACAGTTTTCGAGTATTTTGAAAATAATAGTAGGCCCTAATGTCGACATATCGGCTAAAACAGCAATAAAGTTACTGAAAAAACTCACTAGAGATTAATCACTTTTAAAACTACGATTTATATTTATTTATAATACGTAAAACTAAACAAACACATGGTTTAAATTATATTTTTCTACGATTTTTGTGCCCTCCTCAGCAATTAAAAGTCAAGGTTTTATAAAAAAATCTGATAGTAGTAACTTTTAGATCAGGGATCTTCACTAGGATTTCTTAGATAGTCAAATAGTTTGCATCAAGTTTTCCTCAGGGCCGGAAGTACAAGTGCCAATAAATAACTTACAAACAGTATGATTGTATAAATTGTTATCCTATCACTAAAGTAAATCAACTGTTTTGCATATAAAAAAGTATGAAAAGATATTTTACTTAACTACAGGAATACCTGAATTTTGTAATTCTTTCATAGCTTTCTAATATGGCGTCTATGTAGCAGGTTGGGACGAAACTGAAATTCTCGAAATGTTTTCAACGTTCTCGCTCGTTAACCTAGATCTGTACTTGAGTTTTATGAGATTCGGATAAGTAAATGTAGATTCACAGACATATGTAGATCTGTACTTGTGTTTTATGAGATTCGGATAAGTGAATGTAGATTCACAGACATATGTAGTTCTGTACTTGTGTTTTATGAGATTCGGATAAGTGTACGTAGATTCACAGACATATGTAGATCTGTACTTGTGTTTTATGAGATTCGGATAAGTGAATGTAGATTCACAGACATATGTAGTTCCAAAATCACATAATACTTTCTTAGCACAGTCAGTTAAGTTAGGAAATTTGTCCTTTGCCACAGAACTGATGTTCCTTTGTTTTAATCCTAACACTCTGAGGGGCGTAAACAATCGTTCTCAGGGCCGCATAGTGAGGATGCCTCCTTTAGATGTTCCTATAAGAAGTGGTTGTCTACAGTAACCACAAAAGTTAGTGAGAAACTGTTCTGAGAGCAAGGAAAGAACAGTGCGGAGGAAGAATAATCAAACGATCAAGATTTGCTAATCGTCGCTATTGTTAACATGAAGCTCTTGCTACGTGTCATCACTTCAACATCATGAGCACTTCGCAATGAGAACATAGGGAGGATAAGACAGGAGCTCTGTTTCGGGGGGTTAATGAGGAAGGAAGCCTTGAAGATAAAGAACTTTCTGAGAACATTGAGAAAAACAATTAGAACGAGACTAATGAAGTTTGATTTGTTTGTAACGACAATATATTGTTACATCTGTACTTTCAAAGTCGATTTTCACAAAATGATGTCTTTATTAGGGCATAAATAAGGCACCTCTGTTATTAGTTATTGGGAGAAGATTAGAAAATAATGGGTAGTAGTTGACGAAGATTAGATGACTTTTTTCTTTTTTACATTCTAATTAGGAATAGGCCGATCCCTATTCTCGATTCCAGGGATCGTCGATTCAAATGGTATCGCACAATCCTTAATTCTCGATTCTGCATTGATTAAAGTGCCGATTCCGATACTTGTGTTTTTAACTGTAGAAATATGTGTGGGGTGTAATTTAATGGGGAAATAGTTAATAATCCACTATGTCTCAATTATGTATTAGTTGCTTTGAATGATTTAAACTATTAAACCAAACGGTGATTTAACATAAGGAAAATATTATTATTTAAGACGCAACAACAAAGACGATTGGAAGCATTTGTCACCGTTTGTTTGTCACTTTTATCCGATATGTTTGTTATGATTTCAAAATTTCTTATTCATAAACCAAGGTCGAACGTTTTGTGTAACCTATTACATTATAACAAAACTTTCAAAGTGCTTCTTTCTCCTTGTGACCAAGACGTTAACTAAATTATTATTAGAGAATATCATGTGACCTTTATTTATTTATTTACTTTATTTATTTGATGTATTTATTATTACGTGACTTGAAAGAATCGAGAATCGAAACGAAAATTTTAGAATCGAAATCGGAATCGAAAATTTTAGGAATCGGTCCATCCCTAGTTCTAATTGATAAAAAAGTCATTTTAAATGTCGCAAACTCTAGTGGTTAAAACTTTAACAAATAAGAAAACCTTAGTATACAAACACACATTAGCTGAATAAAATTATTGTTATTTTATAAGGCAGACAGCTATCTTATATTACATTAAATCATTATATAGGTCGATCTATTTTACAATCTAGCAAAAATATCTATTAAGATAGGATTGGTAAACAAAACTTTTGTTAAAGTTAAAGTCCAACATAATATTTTTTTTTTTTTGCGCCACGTCTCTGGGCCCCCAATAACCAACCTTCCCCCTTGGCAGCCATCCGCTTACATGTCCGGATATATCAGGATAGATGGCCATGAGCTTAGTATCCTTACCGCGATTAAGGGGATCGGGATAGGTTGCCCATGTACCAAGCTTAGACGTTCCTAGTGAAATGAAACAGTACGGCAATTGTGGCTCAAGAGCAGGATGAAAAAGACCTGGCAAGAAAGAAACCGCACCAGAAGTAACCCGCGATAGGTCATACAGAAACACTGAGAGTTTAATGGCTCAACCTATCCTAACCGTATATTTCCTTGCCGTTGGTAACATAGTTGCCGTACATAATAAATAGTTTCAAAGCAAAGTCGCTCAGGACACACGAAAATGAAAATTTCCACAACTCCTTACGCCATAATTTGATATAAGTTGTGCGTATTACCATAGAGAGGACTCAAATGCTTCACATCAGCAATGGTTTAGTTTACTTATGTTCTTTTAGTTGAAGTTAGCCAACTCATTTAATTACTTTCTTTAAAACTATCCAAACTTAGCCGGTTACTCTGTTACCGTGCGAATATTTTAATATACCTGTGGAGTAATGCATAAAATAGAGCGGTATTTCCTGAAGAATCGTTTTATGAAAGAGTGTGATCCTAAAGAGAGGCTATATTTCAATTGCTATAATTAATCCAATTTTAACTACAATTTTAGGTTTGCAACATTTAAAATCACATTCTTGTCATTTAGATTTATTTTTAAGTAACGTAATTCCAAAACGAAATTATCGAAATTGGGCATATTGTTGTCAAATATTAGGTCTACCCTTTTATTCAAATCTTTTAACAATAATTAATAACAGAGGTGCTTCATTTCTCACTTAGTAAAAAGAGACCACTTTGTGAAAATCTATTTTGAACGCACAGATGTAATCAAATAGAAGTAGTTCTATGTGTAATTTCCTTTTATTAGCTCACACTCTCCTGATATATATCTTGTGCAAATTTTCATTCGTTAATAAAGTACTTTTTATCTACCAACTCAAGTTCAAATAATTTATTTATAACTTGTAGTGGATGACATTTGGTGTTAATACATTAAAAAAATTGTAATTCATTAATTAAATTTAAAATGAATTAATTTTAATTTTATATGGGAGAAAACTTTTCACAAAAAGGGCAAAGCATGTAATATGGTTATTCCTTCCCATTAGGTTTAAAATAAGTGATAACACATGATTACATAAAACAACTGATTTTATCTTATAGGTTATGTAGTAGAACAGCTGTCTTAACGCATAGGTTATGTTACTAATTTATATCAATTCCAATTATTTAATAAAAAGTAATCAATTTAATTTTTTTTTTGCTGACCTAAGTGGGAATTGACTTTAAATTTTTGTTGTTGTTTATACTACTTGTTACATCTCTCTTTTACTTCAATAGTCTCGTCCTTACTTGTTTTTCTCAGAGCATTATTCATCTTCAAGGCTGTCTTTTATATTAACCCTCCCAAAACACACCTTATATATAGGCTTATTTACATTCCACGACATTAAATTTTTCTTATAATCGTCTCTGGCTGGTACTGCATAGCACATCACCTACAGAGTCAGTATACACCCCTCTTCCATTTGTTTTGGTACCCATCCTCTTCCTATAGTGTCCGTAGGTGTTGATTCAACTTAGTGGTAATTATTATGTTTTTTGTGGTAACAATGATCTTCCATTATCAAATCTTGAAGCCTTTATTCTCTTCACTCCCATTCCACTCTTCTTTGCTCTCAGAACAGTTATCTACTTAATCCTTAAACTAGGCACAGAGGTTCACAGTTGAATACAAAACTTCCGAATTTCACTATCTTTACTTTAACTTGGATATGATTTTAATATTCATTTCTTATTTCGTATTCGTTTTGCTTGAAGGAGCATTTAGAAAAATTGTTTTATTTTCCAGATTCTACGCCTGTTTCTGAAACCCCATGTTCTTCACCGGCAAGACCCTTATATCCAAGTCCCCATTCAATGCCTCCACACACGTCGTTGGGCCAGCCTTACTTCGCTGAGGTGTGTAACTATGGACCCGTATACCACCACTTGCATGGTCCACCTGCCTACTCACCAGGATATGTACCTATGCAAAGGTAAATAAACTAACTTAGCTAGTGTAGTTATACAGTAGAACCTTTTTAATTCTTCTCTCTTTAATTCGTCACCTACTGTAATTCGTCACAGTAATAACAAACATCGTCTGCTTTGTCACGTAGTACAAGCTCCATCAGAACAAAATTATTCATTATAAAAGAACATGGCATACTTTCTTATAAACTAAAACGTAAATAGGTTTAATATAACGCATTTTTTCTTGCTAGTGTTATTGTTCTCACTAGGCACTGTAATACGTTTTTATGTCTTTTATGAAAATAAAGTAACGTACTGTATTTGTAATTACAAACTATACTGCAGGCTGCCAGTGTTTTTATTGTGTTGTGTAATAGTGCCGTTGAATTTTTCGACCGACATAAATTATGTAACTACATTTATATCATTACATAACTATTTAAGTATTTATGTGCAATGTTTACCTATAATTGCATTGTTAATTTCATGACTTCCGTAATTCGATTTTTTTCTCGAATTCGTCAGCCCCCGGGTCCCGAACGTGACGAGTTAGAAATATTCTACTGCAATAATAATCTTTCCTAAGAAATACGATAAACGAACAATAACGCGTAGTAATAACGGGTAGATACTTGGCCGTGGTGGTGACTTTTTGCTCACTTTATATCTTACAATAATCATACGTAATTCCTCCTATCCTACTACTTCTCTGTACCCAAACCCGAGGCCGTACCTCTCTCTATACACGAGGATGAAACAACCTTCACCACCCGAGCTTTATTCAACCTCTTTCTTTGTAGTTTTAAGACATCAACGACAATGACTATAATCGTCTATAAAGGACTTGAATGAATATGGAAAAGATTAAGGTAGAAAATACACCCCTCCCCAGCATGAGACGTGCAATCAGTAGACATCATATCTGCAAGATCGGGAACTGGAGTAAGAAGAAAGAAGTCGTAAAGAAATATCTACTTGTAACACCTTATTTTAAGAAGAAGAATGATAAAATTTAAGGGGAATTAGCCTGGGCTTCCCCATTATTAGGGAAGACCTAATAATTCCCTCATACTGGGAATGGAGGAAGTTGGCTTCATATGGGCAGGGTCGCTTACCTAAGGTTGATCCGCTCTCAGAGAGAAGAGAGGTGTCTACAATATCAAGAGTGACTTATTAGGTCTTACATTAGCAATACCTAAACTATTATCATTCCACTTCTCTCTACCTATACAGAAAGGAAAGACATCTATATAAACTTAATATGTTTTTGAACGTGTTTAAAGAGAACAATGCAATTTCCCATAATACTTGGGTATTACTATTGATAGACTAACATTTCTAGACCCAAGGGGAAAGTAAGCAATAAGGATGCAAATAGAAGTACAGTCCTGAAAGTACTAAATAACATAGAAGTGAGATACTAACAGCAACAAACACCTGAAACAATTTAATAAAACACCAAAAATAGCTTAAGACGTATCAATGAAAGCGCTAAATTGACACCAACGTCTGACATAGATATTCAAACAAAGCAGAACCTTTAGAATTTTGAACTAGAAATAACTTATAAAATTATGGAGAAGAATGAAAGGACCAGCAAGAGGATCTATTAAAAATATGACACCTCATCTACTTACACAAACTACCTTCATAAACAAAGCTCTAAAGGTAAACAACAATACAATCTTCAGCAAGCAGGAACTGCCTAGTTGTGTGATTTCAAGTCGTTTAAAAGTTACCACCATAATTTCTACACTTTCCGAACCAACGTCTATTGAAATATCAGACATTGCAGATAGAACACCTTCAGGCAACTCGGATAGCTACGAACAAGCGGTACTTTGAAAACAGTTGGTTAGAAGTTTACACTGACGGTTCGTCGACCCTCACAAGTGGAGAACTGTAGAGTGGTATTGCCCAAAGATATTCCAAAGATCAATAGTAGTTGGCCTATATTCCTGCAATTTTAACGGAGATCTTATGACCGTCAGAGAATCAGCGTTCTGTCCTGACAAGCTAACTGGTTACAACCTGACACCATCATGTATATAAAAACTGCAACTTTATCGGAATACAGCCTTAAAAACGTGTTACGGTTGATTCCAAGCCATAACGGAGCATCGACAAGTGTTGCTGCGTTCTGGTCCCAGCTACTACCTAACTCATTAGGTTCGGCACACTTCAGATTATTCATTGAAGAAAAGGCAAAGATGGGAATGGCTTTGTCTGCATCATCAAGCGCACATTCACCGCACAGGGCTTGCAAACTCAGACTCTGTGCTACAGCCAAAATGTATAGAGACCATATACCTACCCATTCTTCGATAAACATGAAAGCTACCTAAAGTACAAAAAGCCCGAACCCTTACTCCTTTACGCCAAGTCAAATAGTCCAGATACCAAGAGCGTAGGACGAAGTGATTCAGGGTAATCGCAGAATTTAGGTCACATAAATAATCGTACAGAACATACCTTCAGAATTCGTCACTGCATACGGCGCGAGGGAGCAATTAGTCCTCAGACTAAACAATATTCATATCCTAATTAAAGAATAAATATGCTACAACTCACAAATATAAAAACTTTATTTTCATACGTCATTTCAACGACAATTTGTTGTCATCCTCAGTGATGCTACACAAATCAAATTAAGTTTAACTAAAAAAAACACTAAAAATAACCTATAAAGTCTTAACAAAAGAAAAAACCCGATTTGGGCATTGTCAACTTTACAGTCACAGCTACTAAAATAATTACATTAAATAACATGTAATAATTATAAATATTTAATTTTGATGAGCCTATATATTAGTAAAACATAATAATAACAAAATTATTTAAATAATTTAAAAAGATAGTATTTAACATTAAATTAATTTAAAATAATATTGAATTTTGAATTGGTCTTAATTAATTTTATTTACAAAATATTATTTATAATATACATATCGTTAAAAGACGATACTAGTTTGTGACATAAAACACGAATGGAGTAAAATAAATGGTTTTATTTTAAATAAAAATAAGGCTAAATATGTGTTGGGCGCTATTACCAAGTTGCATAGTTTGTTCGTGTCCTTAGAACCTTCTACGTCACCAAGTACAATATCTGATTGCGATATTGATGAAATTTCGATAATTGATCAAGCCTTACTTTAAAGAGCAAGCCGGTACACCAATAAAAATCTTCAAGTTATCGTCAATTAGAGGTAGTGAAATTAATTTTTAATCTCACAGTTTACTTATTACACACAAGTTTTCACTACGCTTTTGCATCATCAAGTACGGGCTAGTACTAACATATTTTAGTCTCGAATTCAGTTTAAATTAATGACAGATTACATTGTAGCAATCAATAAATGAGGTAAAATATTCGACAATGTCGGGCAACAAAGCATCCTTATTATATACAACAAATATTTACATTAACATTATTTTACTCCTACATCATATAATTAAACTCGTGTAGAACTGTTTTAAAAATTAAAATTATCTAGAAAATTATACTCATAATAAAATAAATTAGTTATAAATAAACCAAGGCATATAACCTCAAACACAATAACCAAAATTCAAAAAGTCACTAAATAAAAAATTACTTATAAACTATTAAATTTTACACCATGTCGAAAAAATTATTATCACTCAATATTATTATGATTAATGAGAGTTTGAGTCCATTCTTTTTAGCATTTATCTTTGTGTGTAATTTAATGAATTGGTTTTATTTTCAGTTTGACCAGGACAAACCGAAATCAAACAGTGTCTTCAGCAGCTTCAGAGTACTCCAGTCACGCCTATCATCAAGCGCCTCTGTACAATACTCATCCAGCGCCAGAATCATCGTCTACTCCACCCGTTACGTCATCGTTGCCTGTCTTCTATCACGAATATTCTCCGAGATAGTTACATAGTTACTTACGAAGATCATCACCATATTTTTCTATTTTTATTCTGAATAAAATTCAGTACCAGAATCGACAGTGGTTTTCTCTTCCAGTCTGAGTCATAATGACAGTTCAATTCTCTCTGCAAGGTCAAATACGCTGCAGAGCCTATAATCGGTCTCAGCTTCAGTTGTGGTTATCCCTTCCCGTCTACGCCTTAGTGACATTTCAGTTTTTTGTGCAAATAAAAAATACGCTCCAGGGCCTTTAATTGGTCTCAGATTCACTTGTGGTTATCCTTTCCCGTCTAAGTCTTAGTGACATTTCAATTCTCTCTGCAAGAACATAAACGCTCCAGAGCCCATAATCGGTCTCAGATTCACTTGTGGTTATCCCTTCCCGTCTAAGCCTTAGTTACATATCAATTCTCTCTGCAAGAACAAATACGCTCCATAGCCCTTAATCAGACTCAGATTCACTTGTGTTTGCCCCTTCCCGTCTAAGCCTTAGTTACATATCAATTCTCTCTGCAAGAAAAAATGCGCTTCAGAGCCTTTGATCGGTCTCAGATTCACTTGTGTTTATCCTTTCCCGTCTAAGCCTTAGTTACATAACTTATCAATTCTCTCTGCAAGAACAAATGCGGTCCTGAGCCTTTGATCGGGTACAGCTTCGTTTGTGGTTATCACTGTTACACTGTTAGACAAGCCATAGCTGTCATTTATGATTTCAGCTACAAACATGTATTTATGACACAAACATTAACATGCATTTTCAACTGTTAATACAAAAAACATGAAACTTTTAAGATCCACAAATGAATATCTGGGAAAATTTAAATATCGTATATTTCTGATAATCGGACCATTTAGGGACAAACATGATTTGGCCCGATTGTAAGCTGATCTTGTTAAACGAAGTTATTAAATTAAAGAGCTTTACTAAAGGTCAGGTAGTCTTGATTTTATTATATTTCTTACTATATTACCAGGTATACGCTCTGAACATGCCAATGTTAATTTCAAGCGAGGAAATCAATAAACATTGCTGAAAATGCGCTAACAAAGTAGCAAGTTATGGTAGATTAGGTATGTTTTTAGATAACTGAAAGTATATGATTTGTTCTCAATGTGTAGAAAGCTAAGTTACTTTTGATTATAAATCGCAAGACACAACAAAGTAAATGTCTCCATCCATAGTTAGATATCGTATGTTTAGAAAGTTTTGTATACAGTGGAAAATAACTAGTTTTACTAAGCGTAACTGCAAGCTCAATCGACTTTACCTTTAACTGACATTAGTCACAAGCAGCTTTAGAGATATCTTCGATTTAGATTTCTGAAGTTAGTTTACTAATGAACTATATCAGATCGATCAAACCACCCAGTTACATCACGACTTCCTGCCCCCTGTTGAAAAAACCTCCCACTTACCCATCGCTCATGGGTAACGTCGAAGTACGAAGTTCGCAAGATCTTTGTGTTTTATTATTGTACATTTGCTGAATTTCGGCTCGGAAATTCTGGAAACATCTTCAGTTTATGTCACAAATACATTTCTTTAATCATGACTATGTTGAACTGTTCATTCAGCATCCCGTATGCCTTGGTAGTCAGGACTTTGTTTTTTATTTCATGAATACAATCATACAAGTTAACTCTTGCACCAGAGAAATGACTGGAGTAATATGGACAATTAAATATAACAATAACTTTTAAACATTTTCAAAAGCTATTAAAAATAGAAGAAAATGTAATAGTTATTAGTGAAATGAAACATTTTTAATTAAGAATAATCTAGCCATAATTTTCTGCAGTTGTGATTTAAACCTATCATAAACAATGGTTTTACTGTAATTTAAAATCCACTCGAAGTCTATGCAAATGTATGAATGTTAAAATGTAAATTTAAGATTAGTTATATAGGAAAATGTTATATAATGATAAAATATTTATGAATGGAAATGTATGTTGTGTATTAAATATATCAGTTTTATTCTATGTAAAATTATTTTCCAAATACTTCCGAAACCCAGATAAAGAAACACTCCAGATTTCAAACGCTGTCAAGTTTATGAATGGTTTTATAAAACCACTACAGCGAAATGAGTAGTGGTTAGGTTAAGTACTAATGGCAAATACAACCTTATTTGATTTTCCACCAGAAAAGCATATAACGATAACACTAATTATATTCGTAATAAATGGTTATAATAATAATAAATAGTAGCAATAATGATGAATACCTAGTAATGTTTAGTCCCACAACTGGTTTTTTTGTGAGTATTGACCCTCTATACCAGGGGTTCCCAACCGTGGCCTCGTCAAGCCAACCGAGCGCATCTGCCGCGTTTCGTTCAACTCGCTCCGGGATCGACAAGATTCGTCCTACCTTGGTACTTATAGGTTTACAAAAGATGGAAAGCCTCACACAATAGAAGAGATCCTAAATGGGTAGTAAAACTATTGGCCGCTTCGGATATGATCTAAGCTGTGTCAGGGAAAAAATCAGCTAGATTAATATAAAAAAATATCAGTCTAACAATAGAATGAGAGGCGATTTCTTCCAATATTGAAGGACAACTGTGTTTCAAACTGCAACAATGCAAATATTTTGCACTTCGTGTAGAAGAAAGTACTGGAATAAAAACACGGCAAAGTGTATTTCCAAATGAGTTAAAAGCTCATATACAATCATGGAAGAAAAGGGATTACCCTAATGTGCTGTAGGAAGGTTTACACAAGCATTATTAAAACATAGTGTGCAATCTCTCTTGTTATAGGAAGGAGGGATTGAACAAATGTACTGTAGGAAGGTTTAAATATATATTTTTAAAACTAGTGTGCGATCTCTAGTACTATAGGAAAAAGGGATTGCCCAAATGTAATGTAGGAAGGTTTACACTGGGATTATTGAAACATAGTGTGCAATGTCGCTTACTGGAGGAAGGAGAGTTTGCCAAAATGTGCTGCAGAAAGGTTTACACAGGCATTATTAAAACACAGTTTGTGTTCTCTCTTTCTGGAGGAAGGACGTATTTCCCAAATGTACTGTAGGAAGGTTTAAAAAAGGCATTATTAAAACATAGTGGGTAATCTCTGATACTGGAGGAGGGAGGGAATGCCCAAATGTACTGTAGGAAGGTTTACACAGGCATTATTAAGACATAGTGTGCAATATCTACTACTTGAGGAAGGAGTGGTTGCCCAAATGTACTATAGAAGGTTTACACAAGCATTATTAAAACATGATGTGCCTTCTCATTTTCTGAAGGAAAGAGGGATTGCGCAAATGTACTGCAGGACGTTTTACACAGACATTATTAAAACATAGTGCGCGATCTCTTTTACTGGAGATAATAGGGATTTCCTAAATGTACTGTAGGAAGGTTTACACAAGCATTATTAAAACATAGTGTGCATTCTCTCTTTCTGGAGGAAAGAAAGATTTCCCAAATGTACTGTAAGAAGAGTTACACAGATATTATTAAAACATATTGTGTAATCTCTCTCACTAGAGGAAGGAGGGTTTGCCCAAAAGTACTGCAGGAAGTTTTACACAGACATTATTAAAACATAGTGTACGATCTCAATTACTGGAGGTAATAAGGATTGCCCAATTGTATTGTAGGATGGTTTACACAGGCATTATTAAAACATAGTGTGCGTTCTCTCTTTCTGGAGGAAAGAGGGATTTCCGAACTGTACTGTAGGAAGGTTTATACTGCCATTATTAAAACATAGTGTGCATTCTCTCTTTCTGGAGGAAAGAGAGATTTCCTAAATGTACTGTAGGAAGGTTTACACAGCCATTATTAAAACATCTTGTGCAATTTCTTTTACTAGATGAAGGAGGGATTGCCCAATTGTACTGTAGGAAGGTTAACACAGGCATTATTAAAACATAGTGTGCATACTCTCTTACTGGAGGAAGGAGGGATTGCTCAAATGTAGTGCATAAAGGTTTACACAGGCATTATTAAAACTTAGTGTGCAATCTCCCTTACTGGAGGAAGGAAGGATTGCCCAGTGTAGTATAGAAGGTTTACACAAGTATTATTAAAACTTAGTGTACGATCTGTCTTACTGGAGGAAGTAGGGATTGCTCAAATGTAGTGCAGGAAGGTTTACGCAAGCATAATTAAAACTTAGTGTGCGATCTCCCTTACTGGAGAAAGGACTGATTCCCCAAATGAGCTAAAGGAAGGTTTACACGAGCATTATTAAAACATAGTGTGCCTATCTCTCTTACTGGAGGGAGTAGGGATTGTCCAAAAGTACTGTAGGAAGGTTTACATAGGCATCATTAAAACATAGTTTGCAATCTCTAATACTGGAGGAAGGTGGGATTGCCCAAATATATTGTAGGAATGTATACACAGTCATTTTCAAAACAATGAGCGCAATCTCTCTTACTGGAGGAAGGAGGGTTTGCACAAATGTGCTGTAGGATTGTTTACACAGGCATTATTAAAACATAGTGTGCTATCTCTCTTACTGGTGGAAGGAAGGATTGCTCAAATGTAGTGCGAGAAGGTTTTCACAAGCATTATTAAAACATAGTGTGCTATCTCTCTTACTGGAGGAAGGAGGGATTGCTCAAATGTATTGCAGGAAGGTTTACACAGACATTATTAAAACATAGTGTGCAATCTCTCTTAGTGGAGGAAGGACGGATTTCCCAGCGAGCTATAGGAAGGTTTACACAAGAATTATGAAAACATAGTGTGCCATCTCTCTTACTGAAGAAAAGAGGGATTGCCCAGTGCACTATAGGTAGGTTTACGCAAGCATTATTAAAACATAGTGTGCGATATCGTTCACTGGAGGAAGGAGGGATTGCTCAAATGTAGTGCAGGAAGGTTTACACAGATATTATTAAAATATAGTGTGCGATCTCCCTTACTGGAGGAAGGAGGAATTGCCCAGTGCACTATAGAAAGGTTTACACAAGCATTATTAAAACATAGTGTGCCATCTCTCTTACTGGAGGAAAGAGGGATTGCCTAAATGTGCTGTAGGTAGGTTACACAAGCATTATTAAAACATAGTGTGCGATCTCTCTTACTGGAAGAAGGAGATTGTGCTAAAATGTAGTGCAGGAAACTTTACACAGGCATTATTAAAACATAGTGTGCGATCTCTCTTACTGGAGGAAGGAGGGATTGCCCAGTGCACTATAGGTAGGTTTACACAAGCATTATTAAAACATAGTGTGCGATATCTTTTACTGGAGGATGGTGGGATTGTTCGAATGTAGTGCAGGAAGGTTTACCACAGACATTATTAAAACATAGTGTGCGATCGAGAGATTACTGGAGGAAGGAGGGATTGCCCAAATGTGTTGTAGGATGGTTTACACAGGCATTATTAAAATATAGCGGGTAATCTCTCTTTTTGGACGAACGAGAAATGACCTAAATGTATTGTAGGAATGTTTGCACGGGCATTATTAAAACTTAGTGTGCTATCTCTCTCACTGGAGTAAGGAGGTATTGTCCAAATGTGGTGTAGGAATGTTTGGAGGAAGAAGGGATTGCCTAAATGTGATGTGGGAAGGTTTACGCAGGCATTATTTTAAAAAAATAGCATAAAAATGCTTCCAATATTTTACTATATATGTTATGCCTATTAGGATTATTTTATTTTATGAAAAAAAGACTAGTAAACTAAATCATTTCTAATTATTGTATTTTAACAAACATTCAGGACAATAACGTGAATTAAAATACTATTTAAATATGATAATAAATATTAGTCTAGAAATAACTTTTATGAAAACGTTAATCAGGTATTTATGCTATGAAAAATTTATTTAAGGAAATTATACCAGGAAATGATTTGTGGAATTTCATTAGAAATTAAATACGTAATATGGTTTAATTTGTTACCAGTAAATTATTAATAATAATCCAACTAACGACGATGGCAGTGAGTGGGAAGTGTGTTTAAAGCAGCACTTGTAGTAACTGTTGTTAAGAGAAGAGTGCAAAACGTTTCTTTCAATTTCGTACTTAGCTCTGTTCTCCCGCCTAATGTTTTTACTCTATGGCCAAAGGCGAACCCATGTACCCATATTAATGCAAACGTCTTATGGTTGTTTCTATGTCACTAAATTACACTATTGTACTCCTCGGTCAGTCTAAGCTTTAGAAAATAGTAACGGAATGACTATTATAGTGGACTAAAATATTTCAACCTATATTAGTATGTTACACTTGCTTATAGCTGTTTAAAGATCTGAGATGACAATGGGATACGTTTCACGAAACGGTTGTCTTTAATAATCAAAATTAAGTGCTCCTACATACAGGTGTAATATACTAATATTTGTTCAAATATGTTTAGTGAAAAACTAGCATTTTCATGTGAAGATGGAATTAAATAATAGTAATTTTGCCACCCAAGCATCGACAATCCATCCATGCCGCAACATACTCTTCAAGATACCCAAACGTTTCCTGCACATTATCTTCAACACCTAATGCTTTAAAAAACCACACCTAATTACCACAAAATACAGTGTTTTAGCAGCCACAAAAACCACACACCAAGCAAAAATACTCTACATTAAAAAATAAAACATATCAAACCGCTACACAAACCTAAAAACGACCTCAACAAAATTTCCTATCACTTATACCAACAAATTACGCTAGAATTGCAGTCAGAGTTAATGGGACTTTTCTACCGAAACGGCCATCTGAATTATCAGTCGCTAACTCAGCCCAGCTTCAGCATGTTAGTATTAGATGAAAGGAGACGCACAAAATTTAAGACACGGTATTTGCATGTTAAAATACCTTCACTTTAAATGTAGAAATTTATAAAGAATTTTATGTCAATATTTAAAAAACAATATCAGCTTATAGAATATTACTATGCTATATGGATTTTATTCTGTTTTGTTAAAATATTGCGTTAATAGGCCTCAGTGGCGGCTCGTGAGCAGGTTGTACAGTTGCGCAACCCCGTTAGCAATAACCAGAGATCAATAAATAATAAAATTTAGGACTATTTATTATGTAAGATTCATGTACATTGTTATGATCGATTATTAATCGTATAACATGCCCCATCATCATAAATAATAATAAAAACGTCAAAACCGCAGCGACTGTGCGACCGTTCGTCCTGGTTGCAGGGAAACCTGCAATACCCAATGACGTCACTCCTCATGGAGAAAAAGCATTGGAAGTTTCAGACAGACTGAAACAGCTAAGCACTGCCTTAGGAATCTATTAGGTTGCAGACGTGCTGGAGCCTCGTAGGTTCGGTTACAATCGGCTCCGTCCGAAGTGTCCTTTACTCTCCATTTCGAGTTTCTAGTCAAAAGAGTAAATTCTATTTCTTTATTTTATTTATTTGTATTGCTTAAACTATTTGCATCTGAACAGAATTTGTTGCCATTCATAGTTCAGAATCAATTGAGATTGGCTTGGTTATAAATATAAACCTATGACTTGAGTTCCGGTGTTTTAGATAAGTAAAAGAAAATATGCCAATATATTTTTTTCAATAGAATAAATCACAAGGTTTAAGCAGTATCTATCTATTTTCCCTATAACAGCCCTTTAAGTTGTTATGATTACTCTTTATTTGCCTTTAAAAAAAAATAAAACTTTACGATCTACAATCCCAATACGTTTTAGGCACCAGCCGCCACTGATAGGCCTTAATATAATTGGTTAAATGATAAAAAACATTTGCTCAAATTGTATAATTGTTATTTCATTTGCGTTTGTTTCTAAAGCTACGTGCTAACTAGTTCTGTTGTTTAATTTGCACTATTTTACAGTATAGCTTCATTACTATTAAGATGTTCAAATTTTAGTCATTCAATTCTAAAATATTAACTGAACCGGATGGGGTAAACTAATTGTTTATTTTATAAAGATTTTTTTAATGGTTCTTCTATTCTGTCTTGCCCTTCTGTTTATTTTCACAATACTTTCATTATGCTTGCTTTTTAATAACACTGTAAAACACTATTTCCTTCAGAAATAATATTTAAAGAGAATTCTCTATCGTCATTAATTTTTGTAAATTTTTCAAACGTTTTTTTATATTTCTACAGCTGTACCCGTAGCTTTACTTTTTCAGCAGGTCTTAGGTATGTTATAAATTGATAAAGTCTATTGTTGGCCGAAGTATTGATTAATTGATAAAACACAGTGGCTACAATATTTCATGCGCTGTCCGTTGCGTATAAAGGTTACGATCAAAGACTATTGCAAGCTGCGAGCTCCATCGACAAACAAAGATCTACAGAAGAATATTTTCTTCTCAAACAGTTCAAACAAAGAAATCTCTTCAAACACATCATCCATGTTCTAAATATTTACACCGCTTGGCCGCTGGAGTCATAGGAACACGTGCTGAGCTGTCCGAGAACTGGTGCATAGTGCAGTCTCATGTGTTTGTTTTATTTTCATTTTAGTAAAATATATTTCCCCTCTAGTCATTTTCAGCTTTAAAACACTTATTATTTTATGCTCATATTTAAAACAAAGTGTTTCACTGGTGTTTGTTTTTCAAGTTATTAAATTATGTTTTGTTATATATTCCCGTGATTGTATCAAAAGTGCAAAAAAATTTTTTTTAAGTAAACTATTATTGCAAAATGATGTACATACATATAATTAGTTTAAAATTGAACAATCTCTTTATTTTTATATTTCAATAAACTTAGTTGGTTCCAGCATAACACATTTAAAATCACGGATTTTTAAACATATGGCACCATTACAGATTTCCGTTATTCCACATTCAGTAGTTAGAAAAACATAGTTTTACATATATGATCAGCATTTCACATTAAGGACTCACATAATACTAAAAACAATCTATATTAGAGGATGAAAATTAAACATACAAGGAGCAGAGATATAAGGTACAAAATTGGGTTTTTTACACCCATATCACTTATAATAATGTTGTAAGGAGTATTATAAATTTTTGAAGGAATGTTCTCACAATTCAAGTTTAGTTCAAAGATTTAGATGATTTGTAAAAGTAAATACGACTTGAGTCAGTTTTGGTTCTTACGTTAAAAACGTAACTGAATACACCTTATCTGCACAGTATAAGACTGCTGTGCAACGACAGTTTGGTGACCTTCGAAGTGACTTGTGGTGGTCGGAACACTTGTCGAGTGCTGTGCAACGACAGTTTCGTGATCCTAGACATATGGTGGCCTGTTGACCGATCGACTGCTTTGCAAGGAAAGTTGAGTAACCTTTAAAGTGTATAGAGTGCTGATGCCACACGGGTCGACTACTCTGCAACGAAAGTTGTGATCTTTGACATGTACAGATTGTTGGTCGGCACTCGGGTGACTAATTTGCCAAGAGAGTTTGGTGACCTTGAACGTGTACAGAGTGGTGCCGGCACACGGGTCGACTCCTTTGTAAAGAAAGTTTGGTGACCTTGAAGTGTATAGAGTGCTGACGGGAAACGGGCGACTGCAACCCAATGAAAGATTGGTGACCTTTGACATGTACAGATTGTTGGTCGGCACTCGGGTGACTAATTTGCCAAGAGTTTGGTGACCTTTGGACGTGTACAGTGTGGTGCCGGCACACGGGTCGACTCCTTTGTAAAGAAAGTTTGGTGACCTTGAAGTGTATAGAGTGCTGACGGGAAACGGGCGACTGCAACCCAATGAAAGATTGGTGACCTTTGACATGTACAGATTGTTGGTCGGCACTCGGGTGACTAATTTGCCAAGAGTTTGGTGACCTTTGGACGTGTACAGTGTGGTGCCGGCACACGGGTCGACTCCTTTGTAAAGAAAGTTTGGTGACCTTGAAGTGTATAGAGTGCTGACGGGAAAGGGGCGACTGCAACCCAATGAAAGATTGGTGACCTTTGAATTATACAGATTGTTGGTCGGCACTCGGGTGACTAATTTGCCAAGAGAGTTTGGTGACCTTGAACGTGTACAGAGTGGTGCCGGCACAAGGGTCAACTCCTTTGTAAAGAAAGTTTGGTGACCTTGAAGTGTATAGAGTGCTGACGGGAAACGGGCGACTGCAACCCAATGAAAGATTGGTGACCTTTGACATGTACAGATTGTTGGTCGGCACTCGGGTGACTAATTTGCCAAGAGTTTGGTGACCTTTGGACGTGTACAGTGTGGTGCCGGCACACGGGTCGACTCCTTTGTAAAAAAAGTTTGGTGACCTTGAAGTGTATAGAGTGCTGACGGGAAAGGGGCGACTGCAACCCAATGAAAGATTGGTGACCTTTGAATTATACAGATTGTTGGTCGGCACTCGGGTGACTAATTTGCCAAGAGAGTTTGGTGACCTTGAACGTGTACAGAGTGGTGCCGGCACAAGGGTCAACTCCTTTGTAAAGAAAGTTTGGTGACCTTGAAGTGTATAGAGTGCTGACGGGAAACGGTTCGACTGCAACCCAATGAAAGATTGGTGACCTTTGACATGTACAGATTGTTGGTCGGCACTCAGGTGACTAATTTGCCAAGAGTTTGGTGACCTTGGGCGTGTACAGTGTGGTGCCGGCACGCGGGTCGACTCCTTTGTAAAGAATGTTTGGTGACTTTGAAGTGTATAGAGTGCTGACGGGAAACGGTTCGACTGCCACCCAACGAAAGATTAGTGACCTTTGAATTGTACTGATTGCTGGTCGACTAATTTGCAACGAGAATTTGGTGATCAGAGTGCTGGCCTGTCCACGGGTGTACTGGTCTGTTACGACAGTTTGGGGACCTTGGACGTGCACAGATCGTTGGTCTAAACACGGGCCGACTGCTTTGCAATAAAAATTTGTGACCTAGGACGTGTTGAGAGTCTGGTCAGCACAAGGGTCTATTGATCTGTTACGAGAGTTTGGTGACCTTGAACGTATAAAGAGTGCTAGTCAGTACACGGTCGACTGCTTTCCAACGACAGTTTGGTGACCTTGGACGTGTACAGATTGCTGGTCGGGTCGACTGCTTTGCAACGAGACTTTAGTGGCCTTTGACGTGTACGAGTTCTGCTCTGCACACGGGTCTACAGATTTGCTATGAGAGATTGGTGTTCTTGGACGTATACAGAGTGCTGGTCTGTACACGGACGACAGCTTTGCAACTTTGGTGAAACAGTTTTTTCGATCACAAAACAATCTAGCTATACAAAATCGTCTGTATTGAAGTCGATCCGTATTACAATACAGCCAATCCGTGTGCAGAAAAGCCTTGTTTTGAAGGTAGCAGTGCATACTAAATGTAACAGTTATGTTACAAGAAAAACATGTATTTTACGTCAGAAATTTTAAAGGTAGAACTTTCTATTTCTTTTATTGAACATTTTTAAACATTTCTCCCCTTATCAATAGCTTAATACATTTTGGAAATGTGGTTAGAATGCAAATCGTGCTTATATTTCTAAATATTTGAACATCACACTTTCGGACCACTTGACTTTCATTTTGTTAGATATTCAAAACATTGTACGAAATAACAGAAAAACAGTCCAAGCCGGTACGAGTTATAGCAAACTGACAGGCATTGGGCAGTCCGCATGACACACATGTATCAATATCTGGTTCAACTCATGACTGTACGATAAAGTTAACTCAGTCAAACAGTCAAACTTTCTGGGTTCAATAAAATTTTGATCAATTTTATTGAAACATGAGACTTTCACTAGATTTTACTAACTAGGTTATTACTTCTGCGAAACAAGTAAAATTGATCATTAAAATTGATATTATTCAAATTGATCATATGGTCAACCATGGGAGCGCTTCTTAGTGATGATTTTTTTTGTGCAATCAACTGCAGATAAAATAACTTCGCTAGGTAAACTTGAAGATTACTGTACTAAACATAAACCCTCTAACGAATGTAGAATATTATAACGTATTATTACACTTTTCCCGGTCGGAACATATTAATAGTCTACCCTAAAGCGGTAGGGAGTAGACGAACAGATATTTTGCCCAACGCAAACGGATGCATGTTATGGGTGAGAACCTAACCTGCATCGCTTCTTGTCTTCAGTAATCCTGCAAAGGCAGCAAATATTTTTTGGTGTGATGGTAATTTTTTAGAAAGTATCCGTGACTAGAGGGTCATGATTCGAGGGATGGTTCTGCTATACTCAGTATCAAGAGGTCGGTTGGGTTCATCCAATCAGCAATTTTCCCTAGCAAGCGTGGGTCTCAAAAAACACTACAGCATCTATTAACCATCCCATCTCTATTACAACACAAGTTAACTCTATGAAACATAACTCACTAGTTTAAAACAAAGCAGGCCTGGTAAACAACCCTACACCCTTAGCGGGAACATTGAGAAATGGAGCTTAGCGCGTGGGTGCCTGTAGACATTCTAAAAGTTGCCCCCGAAGTGATTCCAAAACATGCATGCAGATATGTGTAGACGCATGCAAACGGAAGGAATTCTGTTTACGTTGGCATATTTCATAAGCTGGGGTTCGTTCTCTGTATAGATCTGTCTGTTGCTGGATGCGTAGTTGAAAGTGTTGAAAAGTATAGAAACCTAGATAAATACCAGATAGATATTACGTCTGTCACGTTAATGAAAACTGGCTAGCCTAGTAGTTCCCGAAATGAAAGGTAGCAACATAAAACCTACCTCGAAATAATTCCAATACAGAATTCTTTCTTTCTGTATCGAGAATTGTATACGCGGTTGGACTAAGCCTCTATACAAAATCTCTTAAGCTCCTAGTGTTAACAGATTCACACGTTCGTTATCCGCCCACTTCATATGGTAGCCAATGTTTTTTTAAACTTATATCATCTACAAATGTTTTCAACAGTCGATGATCGACAATCGAATTAAATACGGAGTGTTTGACGTAATTTCAGATTGGCTTCTGTATTTGTATACTTCAGAAGACTGCATCGCCATCTACTTGGCTTAGGAGTCGACATCTTTTCTGAATCGCTTTCATTTGTTAGGTAGAAGAAAACACTTATAAATGTGGATATAATTGAAACTACAATCTCTATTCTTAAGCCCCAGCTTATAGTGATTATCGTACTCCTCATATTAGATACAGAGTAACCTAAACAATTAAAGCACATCCTTGGGACATACATTATAATCACACTTAAATTATTCCATATGAGTACTTTTTTAATTATTGTAACACACAAGCAGAGGAAGAGTAAACTGGCCTAATTTGTAGAGGCTTATTTTCCCTGTTCCAGTACGAGTTGACACACTGCTGCGACTCTAGACACTAACTAGACACTCATATTAAAGTATACATGATCATCTAACATATAGGTAGGAAGTGGTTGTGATTTTTGTTTTTTCGTCATGGTAGAAGTTTATTGAGTGGTGCCTCCTAGATTTTAAATCACCTCAGTTGTTTGTGATTTTGAGAGTTTTATAATTTCTCTGAGTAGCCTTCTGTGTAGTAATAACCAGCTTTCATTCCCATTTAATAGTTTTGGCTTTGAATCGAAGAATCATAGATTATGTCTTAACACGAGATATGTCCTATAATTTGAGAAGTATCGAGGTGCTTAATTTGGGGAACCCTAAATTGAGCTTCCCTTTTTGAGAGTACAGCCATATTTGTTATTTTTAAGATCATAGCTCATAGAAAGAAACGTGAGCCCAAGAGAATGAAAAATGCTGTAATATCAGTCAAGAAGAGAGAAATGGGATCACTTAAAGCCACCAGAACTTTCCCAGACGTGCCCCAAGCAACATTGGAGCGTTACACAAAAATGTGTAATAATGAGGATGGTTCTACTTCACCCCCACACAAAACATAGATGTTATTAATATTGCTCAACCATATTTTCATTGTATGTCTGCCACTTCACAGCTGCCATAAAATGCAGCCTCTCGATGTCAGCTCCATGAAGGCTCTAAAGACATTCTTTTCACAGGAAATAGAAACGTGGTTAGTGGAAAATCCTGGAACTTTAGTAAGGGTCTAACAAACCGATTGGGAAAGCTTACATGAAAGCTGCCACTGTCCAAAATGTTATAGAAGGTTTTCAAACAACCGGACTCTTCCCGAAGAACAAGTAAAGATTTGGGCCAGAAGATTTTCCCTTACATCAACAATCAACTGCAAACGACCCCTCAACTCCAGGAGATGAACAAGAAACTCAACCAAGTACAAGTTGCCTAATCAGGGAACAAGCTGCAAAGATGATTTGTTACGGTTTTTGTTTGTGAGTCTTGCACCAGAAAAAAAGTGAAGTAGTAAACAAAATAATTATTGAACATTTTATTGACTTAAATGGGTTTTCATGATTAAAACTTGTCAAAGTTCCTATTAAATTTTAGTAACAAACTTCGTTCTTTTTACATTGAAGCCTAATGCTCTAAAAATATATTATTAAAAGTTTTTTAAAAAATGTTCATGTTTTTACATTTTTCTATATAGTTTAATGTATTTTTATCAGTACTAGGCACCCAGTTCCTAAATTGGGTATATTACCATTTTTTTGTTTATAATTAATTACTCAAAAAGAACTTTGTTTATTTGCATTTTTATCATGTAAAAGAGAACTAATATATTTCTTGTATTGATGTATTGTATAAGAAAGAACTAAAAGAGCATTTTTATGAAAGTTATGGTCTCTCCCAAAAACGATCCTCAATTTAGGTTATTTTACTCCTTAACTATAGACTATCGGTTATTTTCGCATATAATAATGTAGGGCCTACCATATATCGCGAAAAGGGTGATTTAATCTTATTGAACTACAATTTTTACGCAATACCTATAAATATATGTGATGAAAAAGTTCATTTATATTCCTGACTTAACTCGTTTGCTCCCAACCAGTTTTTTGCGTTCGATATTGCACTACTTTTTGGGAACTTTTCCCGTTATTTATGCACAACGATACCTTTATCTCTGAAAATGTGAGAATAATTTACATTGTATAAATTCAGGTAATATATATGACTCATATTCAGATTCGTATGGTTTCAATAGCACAATATTATAGCTTTGTCGTTAAGTTCTAAACTGTGTCAACAATTTAAATTCTCTGGAAAAGTTAGTTTAAAGTCGATAACAAATTTTTATCTGGTAATAAAAAAGCGATTGTAACGAAAACGAACCAATAAAAACCTTTAATACGTGTTTTAAACCGTGAAACTTAATGTAAATTAAGGAATTTCAGGTTAACTACGAAATGTAGTCTCATTGAACGAACGTAAGCACCGACAGTGTTAGTAATGAATAGACTGTATAGTATTTTTACTCTAATAACAAATTAAAATTGAGTTTTTCAATTTAAACAGATGTGTCTATCTCTGAATAAAAATCGTTATTATTGTAATAAACAGCAAATATCAGTGAGACAGGTTAACACGTTCTAAACGCCATTTGTTTTAAGCCTATCCTTTTAATTCAAGGCGGAATTATGGAAGTTCCATTTGAGTAAGCCTCGTGTAAATTTAGTTTTTTCTCTACAGCCGTTACTGCGGCTACCGGACACAAGATTCAACAGAAAAAAGTTCGTCAGTCAGAGAAGGATCAGATATGGCCAACTCAGTTGATCTGTTTCCACCCAACATCCGTGGCGGCCAGGCTCTTCAGTCTCGCATGTGCATCTGGTTCATAGCCATTCACTGATTAATGATGTAACAACATGCGCAGCTATAGATGAAGCAGTATACAGATTATCCTACAAAAAGCGATTCTGACGGACCTGGTGATAGAGCAAGAATAAAGCAAAAATGTTTCATAATATTTACGGTGAAAATTGTTTGTTTGGCTTAGTCTGGAGAAAGCGATGAATATCCGGAAAGAATGTACTTACAGCTCTTCTTCATTTTTACAAATAACTAAACGATATTAAAAATTTAAATTTTCAGTAGCAATTCTTAAAATGTTTGTCTACAAAAAAGATTTTTCACATACAGATATCTATACTTTAACACCCTTTGGTTAATTTTTCATGTAACAATTTTATTTATTCAAAGATTATTCAAATTAATAGGAGTCGGTTTTGGACGCCACTTACCTCTGATATGAATGATATTATTATTTATAATATTTATCTCGGTACACTGAAATAACACAATTTACAGGCTAAGATAATTTAATTAAGTTTTATCAAAATTATAATATTATTTAAATTAGAATATCTTAATTTAATTTAAGTTCGGCTTGCTCCATTATATAATTCTGCAAGAGACTCTTAACTTTGTTTCTTCTTTTATACTTAACTTAATTTATATAAATTTGTTATGATCTCAGGGTCGCTGTATAAGGTTCGGGTCGCAATTAAGAAACTTAGGTTTAATATTATTTTATAGTTCTGATTTAATGAATATTGCTTTTATGGATTAATAAATAAAAATTATATGATTGGCAGATCAACAGAAAAAGTTTAATGTTCAAATATTATTGAGAATAGTTTTTATTAATAAAACTTGAGGGTCACCTGTTCGTAGCTCGTGGTTCTGACGTTCCGTCGGTACACTATAATCACAATCAATTTTCGATGATTTACTTAACACTCGCTGTTTTCGACGATTTACTTAATATTTACTGCTTTCGACGATTTACCTAATATCAATGGTTTTCTGCAAACATTGGTTTTCTGGTAATTCTAACCGTTCTAATTGCACTTCCCTATGGTTTGGCAATTCTAAGCAGTCTCTCACAGCCAATTGTCAAGTTCGTTGTCTAGCTACTGCTCTTAAGTATGTAAATATTCATGTGAAACTATTGTTACTGTTGTGTGGATCATGCCTCCTGTAGTGAGTAAAATAAAACATAAAAAACTCCCGGGTGGTGCTAAATGTGAAATAATAATTAAAGTCATTTACTGAATTGCAAACAAAGTTTTAAACATTTTAAGACCATCCATTTTTGTCAATTAGTACGCGAGTTTTTGTAGAACTTTCGTAGAAAATTGTACGGTAAGTATAGGAGGTTAATAGGAGTTATTTATTTTGTGTAGTAATCACAAACATACAGAGCGACGCTTAATGAAGAGGAATTTTAAAACATACAGCTGTAACGTTGTGTGTAGAGTCAGCACAGTCTGAAGACGCGGAGGAAGGGACGGAGAGGTAGCGACCGAGCCAGAGTGGAACTTATAGTGCGCGAATAATACCGAAAAAACCCTGAGTGTGCAGGGTCGTTTACCTAAAGTAGACCATAAAAAGGGCATAAAAAGTTGACTAAGGCCACAAAAAGGTGTCTGTCCATTAAACACCCTCGTAAGTTTACATCCCCTTGCAGTACTAAGGAAATGACATATTAAACCTTTGACTCTGGTAAGAGACAATTATGGAGGGCAGGGTAAGCTCAATTTTACTTGACGGTCAACCAAAGTCAAAGAAATGTTTCTACCCTCTAGCCGATAACTAGAAGCTGAGTTATCATTGCATTACTAGAAGCTGAGTAAAGCATTGCTAGCGTGGACGGTTGCCTTGTAAACGTGCCCTATAAGCAACTCGTTTAGAAATTGTTACATACTTCCCTGTCATTGAATAAAAATAAAGCTGCCTAAATCGTATTTTTGTTTTGCAAATAAGAAGTGTGCTCTTTACACTTTATAACTTTCTAAGACAGAAACTATAGTTTCGAAATTGTTAACTTTATAGGTTCATTATTCTTAAGCAGGTTTTGAAAATACTTGTTTGCAGTTTTATTTTTTGTCCAAACCAGGCTTCAAGGTTTTAAAACTGTATTGCTGTTTATATGTTGCTTATGATTATGACTGAAGATTTTGAAATAATTTATATAAAAAAATACATTTTTATTTCAAAAGGAGTTATTTTATTTGTGTTAGTTTTTAGTCTGTTTTTCTTTTCAAGCCGCATCTCGAAGAATGTTTATTAATATCACCCTCGCCAATGTTGTCGAGATGGAGCAATGTCGTGGATACTTTACAGCAAGATCTCTGAGACTGTAATAGCAAACACATGGCTGCTGCTACTTTCTTCCTGGTAAATATTTCTACTTTCTTGCGTTTGTAATTTTAATAAAGCGTGAATGAAAATTTCAAAAACAAAGTTAGGATGATATTTAGTCGGAAAAATAGATAGGTATTGAATTAAAAATAATATTGCTTTATTTGGAAACAATTTTGTCCTAGGTTATGGCGGTTTTACAAAACAATTAGTTGGTTTAAGATATTTGTTTACAATGTTAATATCTCTATTTTAACATAATTTAAGAGTAAGAAACTCTATCGTTTATTGACAAAGTTATACAGTTTATTGACAAAGTTATACAGTTTATTGACAAAGTTATACAGTTTATTGGCAAAGTTATACAGTTTATTGACAAACTTATAATGCGCCAGTTACTACGTCAAACAATTTAAAAGGACACCAAAGAGTAACGATCAACTAAGATTACAAAACTCCACCAAGACTAAGTAGATAAAACCATTTAAAAAAGGGTTTTGTGTGGTCCATTCTACAAACCCTAACAAAGAGTGTTGGTTGAAACATTTAAATATTACATGATTTAGTAACTGACAACTAATATTATGAAACCTTCCCAAGAGTAAGTAGATAAAACCATTTAAAAAGGGGTTTTGTGTGGTCCATTCTACAAACCCTAACAAAGAGTGTTGGTTGAACCATTTAAGCATCCTGCTAAATATAATATGATTTAATAACTGACAACTAATATTATGAAACTTTCCCAAGAGTAAGTAGATAAAACCATTTAAAAAGGGAGTTTGTGTGGTCCATTCTACAAACCCTAACAAAGAGTGTTGGTTGAACCATTTAAATATTACATGATTTAATAACTGTCAACTAATATTATGAAACCTTCCCAAGAGTAAGTTGGTAAAACCATTTTAAAGGAATAACTGAAGTGACAGTTCACTAAGAGTAGGCTATAAGCTTTCCTCCCAAAACAGTAAGTAAATGCTTCTTAAAATGGAAACCTGGATAGGCTTTACATTAAATAAAATAATACATTCCGTCGAGAGTAAGCCGGTACCATTTAAAAAAGAAATGATGAAGGAACGGCCAAGTAGAAAACTAAAAGAGTAGTAGAAAACCCTATTTTAATGTAAACCGTAGCAGGCGGTTAACTAAGTGTATAAATGCCCACCAAGAGTAAGTAAAACCAATTTTTTAAAATGGCATGGAAAGGTTTTCAACTAGCAAAAAAAATCCTCCCAAGACTAGTATGAAAAATAATTTTAAAAACGGCACCGTATGCGGTCATATAAGAGTATATAAAATCACACAAGAGTTGAGTTTTCAGAACACTGAAAAAAGACATTATGAAGAAACCAAAAAGGCCACCGTGAAGACGGATAACCAAGAGTATAATCTCTCGTCAAGATTAGGTAAGATGGACTATTTTAAAAACAATAACCGCATGAATGACGGTTAACTGTGTTTCCACCAAGAGTTAGTAGGTATCACAATTTAAAAAGTGCAAACTGAAGTAACATTGCACCGGGGGCATAAAATTCCATAAAAGCCACCCAAGAGTAATTAGGAAAAGTCATTCAAAAATGACGCCATGAAATGATTGTCAACTACGAGTATTAAGTACTCCCAAGTATAAAAGTGCACCACACAGTAGCGTTCAAATAATAGATAAAATTGCACGAACAGTAATAGGTAAAATGATTTTAAAAAGCACAACGTTATGACTGTTACTAAAAGTATCATGAAAGACCGGTCAAATTATAATATGATGTACTCCAAAGAAGAAGTAAGTAAAATCGTTTATAAATTGTATAATTCAGTAACTGTAAACTAACACTATAAAATCGTACTAAAAGTAAGTGGTAAAACAATTTTAAAAAATCACCGTGACGTGACGGTCGGCTAAAAAAACTGCACAAGATTGAGGAAGTAAAACTAATTAAAGGACACAATTGAAAAACAATCAAATAGAAGTAAAAAATACACCTAAGAATAGGTAGTTGAAACAATTTAAAAACACTATGAAATGACTTTCTACTTATATTATAAAATAATCTAAATAGAAATTAGGTAAGAACATTTTAAAATGACGCCATGGAGGGACTTTTAGGAGTACACAATCCTTGCGAGTGTAGTAGGTAAACCATTTAATAAAGGCACCGTGGCATGGCGATCTATTAAAAGTTTAAATATCACCAAGAATAAGGAATTAGAACCATTTCAAAAGATCCCCATATAGAGACTATAACAAGATTGTAAAATCCTGTCGAGAGTAAGTAGGAAAACTATTTAAAATGTACATCATGCAGTAACGATTAAATAACAGTAAAAATTGGCACCAACTGTAAGTAGGTAAAAAAGTCATTTTAAAAGGACACCAACTAGGAGAATAGTTAACCACCTATTCTCAGATTAACTAAATAGAAAAAAGTGTTACCAAGAGTATGTTGTTAAAATTTACCATTTAGAAATTCCCAATGTTCGTGGGAAAATGAAAGTTAATACAAAAATGTAAGTTGTAGGTTTTGAAGCATTTTTTGAAAATGAAACGTTGGCTCATATTATTTGTAAAGTGAGAAAAACTTTAATAGGCTACTTTGTAAAATTGTGTTTTATTTTGTCTAAAGTTCAATTTTTGTGTCATATGTTATGCCACGTACCGGTTATCATGAATTAACAATACAATTTTCGATACATTTAGACTACAAACATTGTTTGTTTGAAAACAATGTTTATTTAATTCCTTCAATTATCTCACATTCATCTGATTGAAATTTGCAATTGTTAATAAAATACGATTTTATTCATCCAAAGTTCACATACATTTCCTTGAACTATACTGGATGACAATTGATGTTAGTACAGGTTTTTCAAATATTTATTCAATAATTAATTTATAAAAATTTGGGGGATCTAGGTCAGATTCGAACTGAGTATCTTCATGTTCGAAGTCTAGTGCTTTGGCACTGAGTCTACTTTCCCAGAGCAAGAAATAGGGCTATACTTCTCAAAGATGTATATGAATTTTCTTTTGCCCCCCCTCTTATTGTCGTCGAAAAACTCTATTACACAACCTTAAATTGTTGCCACGGTTACCATATAATATCATAAATAATGTAATAATAATAATAATAATAATGTAATAGTGGGATCTAGGATTAAAAATGAATGGAAAGAATAAAATAAACGAAAAATCTGGATTAACGGTATCGAACTTGACAAACGGACAATGCGAAAGGAAAGCGAAAAGAAACTACAACACTAGTCCAACGCCATAGATAGAAAGGAAAATAGAAAATTAGAAGGAAATTCTTCTGTTTTGCCACTTAATATTGTTATTCTGACATACATATACACATATTTATATTCATTGTAATTATCAAATAAAAAGGAACTAAAATACAATTTTTCTTTGTTGGTTCATGTAAGAATTTACTTTAAAAATGTGTTTATATTACTTGTTTTTATCTGTCACACTTTAAATCGAATTTTATGCGTTTACACACTTTATATTCTGTAAATTAAAACTTAAGCCTACTTACATGAATTGTGAGACTTTTAATATGTTTCGCTCAAAATTGATAAAGGTTCTATTTCACCAAGAATAAATAATGGGCTCCAGTTCGAAATCTGGCAAGAGTGTCAAAGCTCTGAGAGCTCCATAATCTCTTGTTTATTCGGGACGGATTTATGGCCAGGCCAGGCCACTTCCTTCGTGCCAGCCCTCATGATTCTCTCAACACCTCGGTCAGAAGTGCCGTCAAACAACATTATTGCAAGAGCCGGCGTGTATTTTTAACCCGTACACTAACACCCACATAAATTTATTCTCTGCGAAGAGCGGAGAGAAAAACAAAATTTATAAAATCCGAATTAGGATTACAGTTCATTATTTGGGGTCAAATTCAAATAGAAAACTATAAAGAAGCGGTATGGTTTTAAGCTTGTTTAAATCAAATCATATTTGCATAAAATGTATTAAAATGAAGCACAAATCGTGAAACCTGAGATCAAAATATAATTTCTTAAAATATATAAGTAGTATCCTAGTTATATAACATCTGTTATATTACGGAAAATTGGGTCAAACAAAAAATGGTGATAAAAAAGACATTGGTTACACAGATATTGGTTTTATTTCCTGTAACTGAAAAGTCAATATATTTAAGCAAAATTTTTAAAACTATTTTGTTGGGGGTAATTGTAAAAGTTGCGTTACGTTACAGTTATTTTATAAATTTAGGTAATATTTAGGTATAAATTTATGATGATGACATGGTCATCGAAATGTTTATAAGGATTTAATCTTAAGTAATTTGTTTTATTTGTTATTTTTTATTATTTTTGTGGTATTGGGGTTCTTTCCAATATTTTCATTGTAATATATTGTACCACTGTGCTCTTGATATTGTGTAAAATGAAAGTAATTTTAAAATAAATATTGTTAAAAGCCGTAAATAGTAAGTAATACTTGGCCTAATTAACATCGTCAAAGAAATATAATCTCAGGGCACACACTTCTTTGTGAAGTAACTATTCACGAGTTACTGCATTATGTTTTACGACTCTACGATAAAGTATAGCTACAAAGAATCTGTTTTAGGTAAATTTGGTTATTAAAACCATCAAATTATATTTCCCAACATAAGCTAGTAGTTAATCTACGTTTTAACCACCATTTACACCTAAAGTTTGCAATTTTAATGTAACGTTTTCCTCCCTTTTAAGTAACATAGATAAACACGAAGAAAGAAGTTCAAGTAGAGTACAAATGATTGTTATATTACACAGAAATGTAGAAGCTATCGATAACCCATCCACAATTCTATGTTTCTAATTATTCATACATTTTAACCTTGTTCCCCGAATGTGGGAGGGTTACGCCATTTCCTTCAGGGGCCGTGGTCGGTGACACAATTCTTAAGACATTAATTACCTTACAAATTATAATGGTAACACTAGCACATTACCTTTAATATCCCGCTTAGGAGTCGGACCTATCAGGGATGTTACTGGATCTCAGGTAAACAGTCTTTACACAAATTTCAGCATGTGAATAATTATATTTCAGGGTCAACATTACAAGTGCATAGCATTTAATTTAACAGACTAATGAGTCTCTTTGAAAGTATACCTATATTACAATACAATAGATAGTCTATGCCTTAATATAAATCGCCAAATATATTTAAAATTTCAAATAATTCGTTAGTTTAAGTATTTTAGCCAGGTCGTTTCGACAGTCGGTGGTCTGAAGGACCTTTTCTACACTGGATGCTTGGTCTCCTATTCGAATTGTAAAAAAATTTTAAAAATAACTCTTAGTGAAAGCCCAATATGGATTACATTATATTTATTATGTATAAGTACACCCAATTAACAAATACTATAGGTCGCTGAAACAGAGTGCGACAGGTTCGTATAGAGACGTCTGGTTAATAATTTTGCTCAAGATGTCGGATTCTACTGTATCCATCTCGGTCCGTATCTGGGACTCATATTTACTGAGTTTTGTTGATCATGTCTCTTTTATCTGAACATAATTACTGGGAAATATATACTCTTATAAAATTGCATGTCCCGAACTTTGTTACCAAAAATACTGGACGGCTACAGACATGGCCTCATATGCTGCTAGTCCAGGTCATGTCCTTTTTAAGATCTGAACTAGAAAGTTCATTAGTATCTGATCTATTCCTGAAACTGTTATTTCTAATATGAATTGAGAAGTTATCCTGCGAGGTGAAATCCCTATCGTAGCTATCGGAACTACCTCTAATATTTGCATTTACCCTTACACACACACACACACACACACACACACACACCAAAAATCGTTTTCAACCTCATACGTATGAGCTACAACCGCATTGTATGAGTGCAATGACGAATTTTGCATTCTCATTAAGATTTCTAGTGCAAGTGACTGTTGGGTAACCCTGCCCTGACCTTCACGTGAAGGGTGTGATGTCAATAAAACATTTCAGAACCTTTTATTGTAATAGATATCACTTTACTGTGCGTTTGTTTAGTTCTAAAACACAGTTTCTTTACATACCTAGTCTGTTATCGTTACTGGGCCACGTTGTAGCCCATCATAGAAATCTTATTTAGCAATATAAAATGGGTAGAGTCATAGCTGACGTAAGCATGATCGGATATGCCAATATATATTTTACTTTATCGGTGACGTAGATAAATGTCTACTCAACACGTTCTCGTATAGGACAGGGATGTAAACTATGAAGCTGTCAAAGTACCGTAAAGAGGGTGAAATTCTTTGATTACCAAAATGAACCTAAACATTTGCCAAGTATGTTCTCGTTAATCAAGAACGAAAGTTGGAGGTTCGTAGGCACTCAGATACCGCCCTAGTTCTAACCATAAACGATACCAGCCAGCGATCCGCCAAAGCTCCTTCGATGACTCGGCGGACAGCCTCCGTTAAACCAAAGCTCTTGGATTCCGGGAGAACTATGGGCTAAAAACTGAAACTTATAGAAATATACGCAGGGGCACCACTAGAAGCTTAGTTTAATTTTACCACAGCGGTAAAAATTTAGAAATCAGAAAAGATCTGCTTCCCCCGCAAACAATGGAGATATCAATGTTCATGCGAAGTCCACCTCCCTGGAGGTCCTCCAATAAATAACTTGCCATTATCTTCGGTAAGCGCCTGTCCTTCTCACGGAGAATACCAAATAGCTTATTAGCCTGCGCCCGGTTGTCACCTACGCTATACAGTCTGGTGGACGCTATCATGAAACCTATCGTAGACTTCTCGAATCTTTTAGGCGAAATCTGCAATATCGATCCCAACCTACCCTGGTTACTCTCCAATCCCTCAGCCCAAGCTCATACTATTCCAAAATTTGTCCATCCGTTTTCGCCAAGCTTATCGGCATAGTTGAAATATTAATGTATCACCATATCAAAGATTTCAGTCATCTACCTTTACCCCTATAATTTTTATTTATCGGCAAAAAGTCCTCTTGGATCCACCAACGTGACTACTATCACTTGAATTTAAATCCTTTTGCCGCCACCCCCTTTTCTCTAAGATTGAGCGGTAGCCTAAATTAGTTTCAGTTAGCGATATTCTTACACTTTACTGTGTGATTCTTAAGTCCCTCAAATTATGCTAGTCGTCCAAGTTCCTTGAACACATCAACTTATGCTGCAACATATCTACACCTCGTCTTCCAATTGTCATTTTTTGAATCCAATAGCTCTAAGCTAAGGTTTAAATGCTCAAATTACGTTAGTCTCAGGTATTTACATTTTTGACATGGAGAATTGTATACTATATAATTGCGATTGTTATTACCTATACCCATTGTCACCCACTACTCAAGGCGTCACTGAATATTCTTTACTCATTACGTAACTTTAGAGTTTAAGGCCATAGTACCCTCTGTGTGACGTTATAGGAGTTACGTTAGTTATTATTAAATATTGGCGTGATCACCAAATACTCAAGGCGTCACTGAATGTTCTTTTCTTATTACATAAGTTCAGTGTTTATAGCCATTGTACCCTCTGTGTGAAGTTATAGAGTTATGTTAGTTATTAATAAATAATCCCGTTATCACCTACTACTTAAAGCGTCACTGAACTTAATCTTATCACATTACTTTAGAGCTTAAGGCCAATGTACCCTCTGTGTGAAGTTATAGAGTTACGTTAGTTGTTGTTAAATATAGGCGTGATCACCTACTACTCAAGGCGTCACTAAATGTTCTTTTCTTATTCCATTACTTTAGTGTTTAAGGTCATTGTTCCCTCTGTGTGTAGTTATATAGTTATGTTAGTTGTTGTTAATTATTGGCGTAATCACCTACTACTCAAGGCGTCACTAAATGTTCTTTTCTTATTCCATTACTTTAGTGTTTAAGATCATTATACCCTCTGTGTGAAGTTATAGAGTTACGTTAGATGTTAATAAATATTCCCGTGATCACCTACTACTCAAGGCGTCACTGAATTTTATTTTCTTATTACATACCTTTAGTGTTTAGGGCCGGTGTTCCCTCTGTGTGAAGTTATAGAGTTACGTTAGTCGTTAATAAATATTCCCGTGATCACCTACTACTCAAGGCGTCACTGAATGTTATTTTCTTATTACAAACCTTTAGTGTTTAAGGCCATCGTACCCTCTGTGTGAAGCTATAGACTAATGTTAGTTGTTATTAAGTATTGCCGTGATCACCCACTTCTCATAACGTCATTAAATCCTCGTACCTATTACATAACTATAGTGTTTAAGGCCATCGTACCCTCTGTGTGAAGCTATAGACTAATGTTGGTTGTTATTAAGTATTGCCGTGATCACCCACTTCTCATAACGTCATTAAATCCTCGTACCTATTACATAACTATAGTGTTTAAGGCCATCGTACCCTCTGTGTGAAGCTATAGACTAATGTTGGTTGTTATTAAGTATTGCCGTGATCACCCACTTCTCATAACGTCATTAAATCCTCGTACCTATTACATAACTATAGTGTTTAAGGCCATAGTACCCTTTGTGTGAAGCTATAGAGTTACGTTAGTTGTTATTAAGTATTGCTGTGATCACTCACTACTCAAGGCGTCACGTAATGATTTTGCTTATTACATAACTATAGTGTTAAAGACCATCGTACCCTCTGTGTGAAGTTATAGAGTTACTTTAGTTTTTATTAAGTATTGCCGTGATCCCCCACTACTCAAGGCGTCACTGGATGTTCTTTGCTTATTACATAACTTTATTGTTTAAGGCCATATTACCCTCTGTTGAAGTTATATAGTTATGTTAGATGTTATTAAATATTCCAGTCATCACCTACTAATCAAGGCATATCTATATGATCTATCTTTTTTTAGCATAAGGTTAATATTTAAAACCATTGTACTTTGTAACTGAATAACAATAAATCTTGCTATAAACATTTAAAATAAATTAATTTAGTATTTAAATAAAAAAAACTGTTTTTAGAACTCAGGATGCCTTTAACCTTCTGATGATGCTGTGTTAGCGAGATGTACATCAAGGTTGTTTAAATATTTGTAGCAATGGTGTTTGTTGTTTATATATTATAATTACGCCACTGTGATCTGTATAAATATTCCATTGTACTCTGTGTTTGAGGTCTACAGCCTCACGTTTTTTTAATTTAATATCGTATTATTGATATACTACTTAAGGTGTCACTGTATGCCTATCTCTTTCGAGCACAGGTTTATTGTTTAACAACATTGTACTCTCGATTTTATGCCGATAATAATATTATGTTAATTGTTATTAACTATTCTCTTGTGACTCAAGGCTCATCTGCATGTTCATTTCTTGAGTTTCAAGATTTCTTAAATTTATTGCTAGTACACATGGTCAAAGATGCTGTGAGTTAATGTAAGCGTATACTTGCTTTTTTCAAAAATAAATTAAGGTTATGTCACGGCGCTATTTTTAATAGAGTGCAGGAGCAATGAGGCCTGGAGAGGATAACGTACCTGAAATGTTGCTCGTGTAAATAAATAATTGTACCTGACTCGCCAATCAACCGCATTTATTTAAACAATTTTTATTGATCGCCTATGAAACAGACGTTGGCTTTGTGAGTGACGGGAATTGGGCACCGGAAGCCGAGCAGTCTGACACGCTACCGTTCGGTGTGTTTATCATTTATCCAGCTAACGGTCGAAAGTTGTAGACCATCTTTCCTGAGCATCTGTAAACACTTCTCAGTCAAATCTCAACCTCAGCTTCCCCGGTGCAGATGGCATAAGATAAATTACAAGTAGGGTCACCGGGGACCAAGATAAATTATTATAATTTGAAGGGATCGGGCCCACCCCAGACCTGTCTAATAACTTAACTCTATCCCTTAAGAAAGGCATTTAAACTAAACAAATGTAGCAAAAATGTTAGCATAGCTCTCACAGCAGCCATACGGGCGAAATAATAAGCGAACTATAGGCCTATATGTGATTTTGATTATTTTTTTGTAATGAACAGTGTGTAGACCTATGTGTATATATATATATATATATATATATATATATATATATATATATATATATATAACAATAATCTATTTGTGTATATCTGTACTCAAGAGAAACTTTGAGTTCATATTTATGTATTTATAGGCCTCTCTCCCTCTCTTTCTCTCTCTCTCTCTGTATATATATATATATATATATATATATATATATATATATATATATATATATATATATATATATATATACATATATATATATATATATATATATATATATATATATATATATATATATATATATACACTCAGGATTTCTCGACACTTAGGAGAAATCTACAAGCCTCACACGTAAATGGCGTTTCGAAACCCACCGTTATCAAAAGCTACGAAGATTGGGTTGCTAAGCTAAGCTTCTATAAAACATCTCCGTTTCTAAATAATGTTTGTATTTTTTCCACGTGCTTTCAATGTCGGGGTTTATATCATGCCGGGTTTTTTGATCACTTATCAATCCTAAAATATTGTAATTTATTCTCTCTGTAAAGTTTGTTAGTTCATTCATTTATTTATTGCTCAATGTCAGTTTAAGTTTTACAAGATTAGACGTTTTTAAAAGTTTAATCCATCTAACCTTTAAATCCTGTAACCTTTTAATGTTACACTTATAATTCACAATATATATTTTTTGGCAGGAATGCCGACAATGGCTTAGTTTGAAAAAAAAAACAAAAAAACAACATTTTGGTAGTGTGTAAAAACAGTCACTATACAACTTTTATAAGTCGAGTTTTAACTCAGTTTTATTAAGAAAGTTATTTAAAAACAATAAGCTACTTTTTGTCTGAAATTATTATGAAAAACTTAAATTATGAAAATAATTGTGTGATTACAATGAAGTACTCTACAATCAAAATGAAGATCTGGACTAAGGTTTGCCTACTCAAGCGGTCTGATTAATTGAGGCATCTGGTTGTATTGCATTCCTGGTTGTCAGATATGGAGCATAATTTAATAAACTGTCAACACCATAAAGATAACATCGGTGTATTTCCAAACACGAATCTTTCTCTTCTCCATGTTTCTAACCGTTCTGCATTTGATACAGAATATTGACTGATATAGTCTTTCCACAGTTCTCCTAAAGAGGAGGACTCAAAGAGAACAAGGTTATAAGGCTCTTCAACCATGGGATCCTACTTTCTACACTGCAATATTATATGCAATAGTTTGTATATGATTTTTACTTATGATGTATCCAAGGTACTGGAACTTCCAAGATTTCATCATTGCTACGAATTCACGGGTTTCCGCATTCGTAAAAGATAAGCTTTTGTTGCACGATCTGTCCACGGCACCCTCAATTCCCCGTGGAAGACCCAAATGTTAAAGGCTCCTTAGATACGACCCTCGTCTGATTTATCCTCCGTAAGGGTTCAAGCTCCCGCCCATAAAATAAGACGAAGAACACATGGTCACTCATCTTAGTGGTCAATATCTGATGATGACTCTCATTCTTATCCTCAGAAAGGTCCACACATTGGGCTGACATTTTAGAGTAAACCTATTTCCTTCGGTAATATGAAATTGTCCATTAGCCTTATATATATATATATATATATTTATATATATATATTTATTTATTTATATATATTTATTTATTTATATATATATATATATATATATATATATATATATATATATATATATATATATATATAATGTGTTTTCTTGTATAATAATCAAAAAAACTGAGGATATTCAAACGCAAGCATTATTTATTATTTTTTTATTATTCAATGCTTTTCGTTAGCAAACAGTACCAACATCACCAGGAATGAATAATGCAAGTTATACAAGATATTTTAAATTAGAATCAGCACCATTACTGCCAAACGTGTTACAATATGGCCATGTTTATCTTACTGCGTAATTATAGACAATGAATATAGTATCAAATTTGGATCGTACTTGTATTTGTTCATTTATTAATTTATTATGAATATTGTATTTATATATTTCAATCTTCATCTTAAACTTCAATATTAATGTTCATTCTTAATCTTGTAATAATCTTTTATAAGTTTCATATTTTCTATATTTCCAAATTTGTGGTTGTTATTAGGAAACCTCATACAATGATTTGCAAAATTTTATTTGTATATTTCTGGTTTTTTATAAGCATTCAAGTGTTCTTTATATCTTTTTTTAATTTTTTCTTGGTTTGCCCTATATTAGTTTAATCACAGCTTTCAAACTGTAATTTATAAACACCACCTTTTTCGTGCATATTATTTAATTTATTATTGTTATTCCTTACAGTATATTTATTATTTTATTATTAGTTTTATATGCAACTTTGACATTTGTATTTTGAATAATTTGGTGATATATTTTATTTCATAGCTTGTAAATAAAAAAGATGTTCATATTGTTTTATTATTATTATTTGGAAAATCAAATTATTATATTGTGTTTAAAAAATATTATAATTAATTTATTTAGACACTTTTGTCTTTATAACTCTTGCCTTTTGATAAATTGTATTTTTTCTCTCATTTTATTTTCTTTATTCGGTGATTTTATGCGATCTGTATAATAAGTTGTATAAAAGAGGCATTTTTTGGTTTTATGGAAGATTAGAATTATTTGGATTGTTTATGTTGGTTTACGGTATAGGACTATCATACTCGTATATTCAAATTCTTCATTTCTTATTATTGTTAAATCTATAAAATTTATTTTATTATTTATTTCTATTTCATAAGTAAATTCAATATTTTTATTTATTTTATTCAAAATATTGTTTAAAGTTCATACTATTAGAATTTGATATATACATTTCATTATCTACATATCTAATCCCTTTTATCATATATTTTTAAAATTTCATTTATTTTACTAGCTAATTTTTGTAAACAAATTTCAGATATTGTTTTTGATAATTGGGAGCCCATAACAAGATCATCTTCCTGTTGTTAAATATTATCATTTTATGAAAAATAACTTTTCTTAAGTGTTATTTTCTGTGTATATATAATTTCTAATCTTAGTTTTCTATCTTTCTCTTGTTATTCTAGTTAAAGTTTTATAATTTGAGAGTTTCTTTTACAGGTATGTTTGTATACATACTTTACGTATCTAATTATATTAATTTTGTATTATCAATAATTTTAATTATATTTCATTTCTCAATAAAATTTATGATAGTATGATTATAATTATTGTTAATTTTATTTTATCTTTAAGAAAATTTACCATTTTATAAGATGGAGTATTTATAAAATTTATTAACGGTCTTATTGGTTTGTTTATTTTCTGTAATTTAATAAGTCCATTAATTATTAGAATTTTTGGATTATCATGTACATAGTTGCTAATGTTATTTTTATTAAATAATTTATATGAAGATTGTAACTATATATATTATTTCAATTTGAAATTTATTCGTAGGGTCTTTATATGTTTTACAAAACTCATTATCATTTATATATTTTTCTGTTTTAGCTATGAAATCATTTTTATCAATATACTAATAACAATAGCATTGCCTTTATCTGCTTTTACTGTAATGAGATTGTTATTTTATAATTTTGTTTTTAACCTTTAATTTCTAAATATACTTTCTTGTGGGTTTTATTAATTTTATTTTTAGTTCATTCTTTTATTTCATAATCTGCATCACTTCTGGTATTTCCTGTAAATTTTCATTTAGTTTACTAATAGATAATTCTGTATCTATTATAATGTTATTAACATTATTATTTATTGTTTATGTCAGTTTCATTGTTTTATGCTTGTTTTTTCATTATTATTATTATAGTCAGTATTTGATAAATTAACTACATTAGGGTAAAAATTATGCAAATTACTTTTTTTATTTGTTTTTCAAACATTAAATGTTTATGTTTTTTTGTTTACGTTATTTATTTTTATAATTCTAATTTTATTTATCAATAAATTGATTTTGTTGTATTTTTCTTCCATTTTATGTTATTCATTGTAGAAGCTAATTTCGGAAGTAACCTATATATTTCAATAGTTCAAGTATTTTTCTTTTTTTATAAATGTTTTATTTCATTTTAAAATAATAATTTGTTTACTTGTTTACATGTTTTTGAACAATATCATTTTTGTTCTTTATAGTAATGTTTCCGTTTTTTAAAAATTAAATTACTTATAATGCATTGTTTATTAAAGTATTACGATAAAATATGATGTATTGTATTATATACTATTACTTCTGGTTATATAGTAAAAATTATTGTTCTGTAAGTTTCAATTTGTAAAGAGGAAAAATCTTAAGTACTTATTTTTGTTTACACAATTTATTTTCGAAAAAATATATTAACATGCTTAAATTTAGCTATTCAAAGAAATATTTTTTTCAATAATATATATATATATATATATATATATATATATATATATATATATATATATATATATAAAGAACTAAATCAAAATACAAATACAAGATTTATAATTGAATTTACAATTCAAAGCTTTTCGTTGGCTAACAGTACCAACATCATCAGGAATATTAAACAATAAAAAAAAAAAATTTGAAAAGCTTTGAATTGTAAATTTAATTATAATTCTTGTATTTGTATTTTGAGTTAGTTCTTTATTAATACACAAGAATACATATTGCGATATATATATATATATATATATATATATATATATATATATATATATATATATATATATATAAACCATAATGGAGACCATCACAAGCCACGGGAATCTGAATGGGTTTAATACTACAGCATATCAGACATTCAGCAGAAGGGTACTTGGCCACTACAAAGAAAACTTTACAAAGAATATTTGGCTTACAACAATGACATTAATAATAATACCCTCTCGGCGACAATGCGAAGCTATTCTTCTTCAACTCACTGGTGGAAGTAAGTGAAAGTACGTTTTTGGAATTTATTTCAAGTAGTTTCTATTAGAGGTCATAAAGAAGTATTTTCTCTTAGCAGTTTAATTGTGAAAAAATAATGTGAATTATAGATAGCGTTGTAATGGTGTGAAATGCCAGTCAAACTAAGTCTCGTATTTTTCAACAGCTCAGTTTATTGTCAAAATAGATTTATAAGGAAACAGTCTCGAAATTATAAGAATTAAAATGTTTTAGGTTTATAATAATTTGGTAGCAGTCAACCCCCAAATTCTCCCTCAATGCATTTGGCTGCATAATAATAATAGTTTATTCTCCAAACCACGCCACACAAGCTATGAAAAGTAACCATACATTCCCCGCAATAGAAAACATACATCTAATAAAGAAAGTACAAAAGTAGTAGTAAAATTAACAATATGGAAACTACTACAAATTTATAAATATGAAAATAATATAATAAAGAAAAAAGTACAAATAAAATAAAAAGTTATAAATTATTCTACTTAATAATAAACATTAATTGCTCCTTTTATTTATTAAGCAGGCTAAGTTAAATATAATTCTTAATCAAGCTAAGTTGTCACAATTTATTACTTAATTGATTGCGAGAAACTGGCCCCTATTGCGGAAGGGAGCAGGTCAAACTACCTTTATACCTTCTAGGTCCCATTGTTCTGCCATTCGCAAAGGCGCAGACTTTATATAGAGGTTAACTTGGAAAAGGAGTGTAGAGAGGTCATGTTTGTCCAACTATAATTAATTTACTTAACGAATTCTCTGGGAACACACTAGGCGTTTTTTTACCGTCGCCGTCTTCTTAATTTCTAACAAGCAATTTGCTTGTTACATAGTGACACGTAGTTGGTATTGCTACTTACACATTGTGCGGAAAAATGAACGATCGGATTATTTAACGCTACTTACACATTGTGCGGAAAAATGAACGATCGGATTATTTAACGCCGACGGTAGCAATGAAGCCGTCTACTGCCCTTACAATCGACGGATTTGTTACCGTCCCTCCCATAATGGTGACATAGTGACTAAATGTGCTATAGTTCTAAATGTGCTGGACTCTTGTCGTCAAATATCCAGTCTTCCGTCGACAACTGTTGTGGTGTGGTGTAGTAGTGTGGTTTTATCATGATTGAAGTGGTTGTAATTGAAAATGAAATATTCATTCGATGTGGTACAAGAAAGGCTTGTACTTTGGGACAAAACCTTAGATACTTTTAAAAATACAACCCCACAAGAGCAGGAAACAAACTGTAGAAGGTTCTAAATTCCTCTCTCCTTTGATAAATCGAATAAACCCAAATAATTCATTTTTAGCTTTTTCTTCAATCGACGAAATAAGAATAATGCCAGAAGTTGTTCTCTATTCATGTTATACACAACACTATGATAAAATGACAATTAAATAGTCACTTGTTGGGCAGTGGTCAGTGATCGACTGATGTGGAGTTAGAACGAATGTGATGGATATTTTAACGCCTAACCTGTAAACGCGACCTTGTGTTACATCTGCGACAGTAAAAACACCGGTCGGTCACAAGACGCCAATTGTGTTTCCAGCCTTACTTATGATTATAAAAATTTTAAATAACTTTTCACTTGTTTGAATGTACTTTTAAGTAATATGTGAACAAATTTCAAATTTCTGTCACAGGTAAAACAGGTTTTTTATTTTGAAACGATTAATAAAGAATTAAATAACTTTTTTCTGCTGCTCAGGAACATTGGACTTTCTATGACTAAGTCTCGGATGTTTGGACATATTGTACTTCTAAAAGTAAGTGTTTGTTTAAACTTCACACAAATTTAAGATTAGACATAGGCCCTATCTAAATCTTATAAATATGAAATAAATTACAACAACTTAAAGCAACTGTGGCGTAAATGTTTATATTAATTAAAACAACCTCTCACCACAAATTCAACAAATTTTATTTTAACCTTATGTACATTTCGACTACAAAGTAATCATCTTCAGAGGTATTTTTACAAATAACTAACAGTTATTGTTTTAGAGGTTGTTTTAATTAATATGAAATAAATTATTGGCAAAATAAATGTGTTTAGAAAAAAATTTAAAAAAAGTTTTTTCATTATTTATTTTTTACTAAACTAGTTTATGCGAGTTAAATCATTAAGTATTATATGTACACATGGTTTATCTAAGTAATAGAAATAGATAAGTAAGCAAACATTAGCTAAAATGAACATTATTATGTAGATGAAAACTCTATCGAAATATTTGAACTACTTTAATTGTTAATCTACATTAAATCTTTGAGTTATTTCAGATCGAACCAAAACAGAACGATGAAAATAAAAACAGCGATTGTATTAGAAAAACATAGGATAGCACTAGCGAGCGCGCACACAAACACGTTTTTTACTTTTCCGTAAAGAAAAAAGAATGCCATATCTTGCATTATTTCCACAATTTTGGCTTACAAAAATTAACAACAAATAATTAGTGGTCTCTTGTTGACGCATGTTTAGTAAGATTCTGTTTCCGGCAAAGTAGATTATAATTTGTTTAGAAATATGAAAGAGCTTTTGTGTCTGTCGATGGAACGAACACTTGTCTCGAGATCTGCCAGATCTGTTAATGCGTTCCATTGCATTATCGGTTGACGTCCTGTTACAGTTGTTTACATCAGAAGATCCGCTGCAACTAGACGGACCGATGACAGACGGACGTGAAGCCATAACAACCGCAAATCACGCTTCTCTCCACTTCTCCGTCTGTTTGTATCTTTTTTCCGATATACTCTAACGTTCTTTTTATGAGCCAGCGTTTGTTTCTCTTTCTTTCTTTTTCTGTTGTGCACAGCTGGCACCGTCTCCCGTTTCCATCATTCCCGGGAGAATCAATGTAATCGAGAGAGATAGGATGTTTACGTAAGAAATCAAACGATAGAAATACGCAGTTCTTTGACTCATCAAAAGTAACGCAAAACATCCGTTTTCTTGTTTTGTAAGTTGTTGAAAAAAATAAATTTCCTACAACAATGTTTCAGTTGAAAGGTATTCAGAGAAAACGGTTAATAATTGATTAATTATTACTTGAAGTTGCAACTTAAATAGATAAAACCTTCATACCACAAACAAATATTCTTTGAGCTTAGCTTGTGAGGTTATGTTAAAAACAAATAAAAACATACACAAAACTCACAAATTATTCATTTATTTACTCATACGTGTTTCAGTAACCAAGTCATCATCATCAGTGAGTGTTACTACAGAGTTGTAAGTTAGAGTTTGTAGTAGTAACACTGACTGATGATGATGACTTGGTCATTGAAACGCGTATGAGTAAATAAATGAATAATTTGTGAGTTTTGTGTATGTTTATATTTGTTCTTCATACCACAGATAACGATTTCATTTATTTAACTTCTTCCATTTCGATTGCACAGCAATTATACTCAGAAGTGATTTACAATAAAAACTACTAAGGCAAAGATAGTTTCATTTCGATTTACTATGCAATCAAAATGTACATAGGTGTTAAATTAATTAAAAAGTTATTTCTGGTATAGAAGTTTTATTTATTTGAATTAAACATTACGCCGCAGTTGTTTATGTAGTTGTTTAAGTACCAAGTTCAAAAATAAACTAAACTTCAAAAAAAAAAAATAAAGTTTTCCAACGAAAATAAGTTTTGGACTTACAAACCCTTTAAAATGGTTGTTTAAGTACCAAGTTCAAAAATAAACTAAACTTCAAAAAAAAAAAAATAAAGTTTTCCAACCAAAATAAGTTTTGGACTTACAAACCCTTTAAAATGGGTTTCGATGTTTAAATAAAAATAATAATAACAATTCTTATAATTATGTAGCTCCACTTCACCAAAAAGCACAAAAACAAAAAACATTCACCACTCTAAGACTTGTCCTTTACTGAATTTATAACTTCCTGAAAGCATGCAAACTGTAAATGATTTATCCGCAAGTTATAAAGCACGAACTAATCGAGAAATATTTGTTATATTTGTTACTTGAGTGACGTTGAAGTTGGCAGTTCAGGTTGGCACTCGGTTTTGAAAACAGATTCCGGTTTAAAAATACGTCAAACTTCTAACATTTTTAAAGATATAAAGAGAGCTATGAAAAAATATATAACATGAAAGCAAGCTCATGAAACCCAATCGTCTTAAATCTAGAAAAGGAAAATGGTTCTCTTATGGAGGTTCGCATTCACTACATAGACGTACTCTGATCGGGAACATTGGGAAGTGGACACCCTCTCCTCCTTACAAAAAGGTGTAAGGAGAATAATACAGGTGAGGGTTGCTGTGGAGGGTCGAATACAAGACGTAGACGAGAGTCTACTCTATTTCAGGGATATAGAAATATTTCAACCAGTTACACAAAAGTGAACCAAAAATTCTTGTATGACGACTCTTGTACAGTGACTTTATATCCCTATGAAGTAGACTTACTCTATATCAGAATCTGGTTCGCATATGTAGAGATAACGTCTTTAATATGTCTTATTAATGGGCATACCTCCTATAAAACGTAAGATACGATTAAATAAAGATTCGTAAAGCATAGATACACCATTTCGTAAAATTATCTTAATCCGGAGGAATCTTCTTGGTATTTAGAGGAGATTTTGGTCAATGCGCCCGAAGAGAGGAATATTAGCAGCAATACTTCCGGACCAAATAAACATCACAGCCGAAGAGGGGAATATTAGCAGCAATATTTCCGTGCCGAGATAATATTGCTGCCGAAGAAGGAAATATTAGTAATACTACTTCCGGACCGAGTAAACATCGAAGCTGAAGAGAAGAATATTAGCAGCATTACTTCCGGACCAAATAAACATCACAGCCGAAGTGGGGAATATCAGCAGCAATACTTCCGTACCGAGATAATATTGCTGCCGAAGAAGGAAATATTAGTAATACCACTTCCGGACCGAGTAAACATTGCAGCCGAAAAGGAGAATAGTAGCAGCACTATTTCCGTACCGAGTAAACATTGCGGCCGAAGAGGGAAATATTAGCAGCACTACTTCTGGGCCGAGTAAACATGGGGGCCGAAAAGGGGAGTATAAGCAGCACTACTTCTGGGCCAAGTAAACAATGCTACCGAAAAGGAGAATATTATCAGCACTACCTCCGTACCGAGCAAACTTATTAACTGTTTATAAGATATCTGAAGTGTTCTGAAAGTATTTTCCTCTTTCGCTGCAATGTTTACTCGGTGGTGTAGTTATCTAAGAAAAGTTTTTTTTTTGTTTAAACTCATTTGTTTCATCCAACTCATATCTCTATAGCCCGTATCTCTCTCCTCCTCCTTCTCTATGGCCTCGGGTTCGACCTGCTTCCACTTTATGTGCTTCACCAACACAGGTACAACTATCTTCTATGGTATTGTACCCATTTTTAAGTTTTGTTATCCACATGACGTTGTTATTGTTTAAACTTTTATATCTATTTGTGTCAATTAAAGGGTTACCAAATTCTCAGTTTAAAATTCTGCTGACGCTAATGGTTTGAATTATTTTAAAAAAAAAATTTCATGTAACTGTACACGATGTTCTATTTTTATTTGCAGGAGCATTTTTGCTTACCCCAACTTGGAAGTGATTTTCCTGTAAATAGAGAGTAAAAGTGCCAAATTTGGTCTGGAATGCGGTTCCGGAGAAATTAGACGTTACTCAAGAAGAATCCTTCGACCCCAAACATCATCAGTTTTGACTTTAAATGGGTCGCCAGGGAATAATGACGGCAACAGCACAAATCCGTGATCCGGCAAGAAATTATTTTTTCTAATGAATTCGCTATCATATAAGTCATCTCGTTCCAAAATTATAACCAAATCATTTACTATTTGAACATTGTGATAAGAAAATGTTCGTCAGCATGGAAATGTTTTGTCACGTATGTTAGCAGAAATAAAAATCTGTCTTTAATAAAAAAAAAATCACTTTTAAAAGGGAAAAACAAATTTATCTACTGTTAGAGTTATGGCAGATATGACGTCTAACGTCTAACAAGGTTACATGTTTTTTCCTTTTACATAGTGCAGCTACATAAAGTTTTAAGGAAGAGATCTTGTGTAGGGTAAATGTTTTTTGGAATACACTTTCAACCGTTCAACATCGAAACATTTTCCTTAAATTATCTTTTCTACAGATAAACCTAAAAGGACATTTTCATAAAATAAAATATTTGCCACCCGATGTCCACTTGTTCTGACGGTCATCATTCTGATGTGCTATAAAATACGCCCAGTTATTGTCTCTAACCGCCAGTTGAACATATTTTGTAAAATCCACGCTTCAAATAAATTTTTCATACTGAATTTCAAACCCAAAATAAGCAATTCCATACAAAGTCAGGGCTGTTTGTATGGGACTGGTATAAAGGTTTTAACAACTGGAAGACGTTTATTTGTTTGAGGAAGTTAGGGTTTTGCTGAAACACTGTTTTTGTAAAACAATTCATGTAGGTCTAGTTGACTGACCGCGAATAAAATCTTTGAGGCGAAATTACACAAACATTTGTTGGGTAAAATTATTGCCGAGAGCAAATGTAATGTGTGTGTTTAAATCGAAAAGCACCTTCGTTTGAAATTGAAAGACACGTAATTTTAAAAAAAACTGAATAAAGTGACGAAACAGGGAGAAAGCCTGAAGAACATCAAAGTCATACGAAAAGCGAGCGACGTGGATAAGAACTTTCTACGAGCGTAGATTAGAAGAAAACCCCAAGGTAAAACCAACTATACTCTAAACAAATAAGAAAAAACATGGTGATCTGCCTAACTCTGATTCGGCTCAATGCCTCACCACTCATATATGCACAGACACTGGAGGACCGGTTTCGCAATAATCGAGCCCAATTTTAAAAACATTGATGAGTCAAATATTGATGAAACAACCACGGAAAATAATGTTAAATGGGAAGTTATCCGCTTAAACAATCTCGGACTAAGGTGTGTGCTTTCACACTAATCAAAAAGTATTTAATCCGTCTCAGCCACGACTCATATGAATTGATCTATCAGAATCTGCTAAACCTAGCCAGTGATGAACCAAACTCGGCAAAATACTTTGGATGGAAAGCTCTCCGCTTAAACAAACCCATACTCAGTATAACGCTTTGACACTAATAGGGATGTATTTAATCACCATCTGCTACGTTTCTTGTGATTCGATCTATCACAATCTGCTAAACCTAGACAGTGGTGTAACAACCTCGACAAATTACGTTGGAGGGAAGCTATTCTATTAAACATTCCTAGACCCATGTTAACGCATTTACACTAATAGGAAAATATTATATTTCTTCGGCAACAATTCTTGAGATTCGCTCTTTCATCATCTGCTAAACCTAGCCAGAGATGTAAAATTCTCGGCAAAGTACGTTGGAGGGAAGATATCCGATTAAACATTGCCAGACTCAGACTAACGCTTTCACACTAATAAGAAAGTATTTAATAACCCTCGGCCACGATTCCTTTGGTTCGATCTATCCTCATTTACTAAACCTAACCAGTGGCGTTACAAACTCGGCAAAATACTATTAATGGGATGATATCCGATTAAACAAACACAGACTCATGGTAACGCTTTCACACTAATAGGAAAGTATTTAATAACCCTCGGCCACGATTCTTTTGGTTCGATCTATCCTCATTTACTAAACCTAACCAGTGGCGTTACAAACTCGGAAAAATACTTTTAATGGGATGCTATCCGATTAAACAAACACAGACTCATGGTAATGCTTTCACACTAATTGGAAAGTATTTAATCCCCCTCGGCCACAATTCATGTGATTCGATCTATCACAATCTTCTAAACCTAGCCAGTAATGCTTAACTAATGCTAATAATGCTTAACCTAGCTAGCAAAACTCGGGAAAATATTTGGGATGGGAAGCTATCCGATTGAACATTTCCGGACTCAGGTTAACGTTTTCACACAAATAGGAAAATATTTAATCCCTCTCGGAAACGATTCTTATGATTCAATCTATCACAATCTGCTAAACCGAGCCAGTAATGTAACCACGTAGGTAAAGTACGTTGGAGGGAAACTATCAGCTATAATATTCCCAGACTCAGGTTAACGTTTTAAGCTAATAGAAAAATATTTAATCCCTCTCGGACAAGATTCTTATGATTCAATTTATTACAATCTGCTAAACCTAGCCAGTAATGTAACATCCTAGGTAAAGTACGTATGACGGAAGCTATTCGATTAAACACTCACAGACTCAGGTTAATGCTTTTACACTAATAGGAAAATATTTAATTCCTCTCGGACACGATTCTTATGATTCGATCTATCACATTATGCTGAACGTAGCCAGTGATGTAACAACCTCGGCAAAGTACGTTGGACGGAAGCTATCCTATTAAACACTCCCAGACTCAGGTTAACGCATTTACAATAATAGGAAAATATTATATTTCTTCGGCAACAATTCTTGAGATTCGCTCTTTCATCATCTGCTAAACCTAGCCAGAGATGTAAAATTCTCGGCAAAGTACGTTGGAGGGAAGATATCCGATTAAACATTCAAAGACTCAGGTTACGCTTTTACACGAATAGGAAAGTATTTAATCCCCATCCAAAGAATAACCTTCAGCAAGATTTATGGATTTGAAGCTATCCGATTATACATTGCCAGACTCAGGTAAACACTTTGGCGTTATTAGGAAGGTATTTAACTCTCCTCGGTCACGATTCATGTGATTCGATCTATCACATTATGCTAAACATAGCGAGTGATGTAACAACATCGGCAAAGTACGTTGGTGGGAAGCTATCTTATTAAATATTTCAAGATTCAGGTTACCGCTTTCACACTAATAGGAAAGTATTTAATCTCTCTCAGCAACGATTCCGTTGTTTTAATATACCACTGACTAACCCTGATTCGGCTCAGTGCCTCACCACTCAAATATGCACAGACAAAGGATGCCCGGTTTCACAATAATCGAGCCCAGTTTTATTCACATTGATGAAACAAGCGATGAAACACATTGATGAGTCAAATAGTAATGAAACAACCACGAAAAATAATGTTAAATGGGAAGCTATCCGCTTAAACAATCTCGGACTAAGGTGTATGCTTTCACATTAATCGAAAAGTATTTAATCCGTCTCAGCCACGACTCATAGGAATTGATCCATCAGAATCTGCTAAACCTAGCCAGTGATGAACCAAACTCTGCAAAATACTTTGGATGGAAAGCTATCCGCTTAAACAAACCCATACTCAGTGTAACGCTTTCACACTAATAGGAAAGTATTTAATCACCATCTGCTACGTTTCTTGTGATTCGATCTATCACAATCTGCTAAACCTAGCCAGTGATGTAACAACTCGGCAAAATACTGTGGATGGGAAGCTATTCGCTCAAACAAACCCATACTCAGTGTAACGCTTTCACACTAATAGGAAGGTATTTTATCCCCATCGGCCACGTTTCTTGTTATTCGATCTATCACAATCTGCTAAACTTAGTCAGTGATGTAACAACCTCGGCAAAGTACGTTGGAGGGAAGCTATCCTATTAAATATTCCCAGATTCAGGTTAACGCTTTCACACTAATAGGAAAGTATTTAATCCCTCTCGGCCACGATTCCTTTGTTTCAATATATCACAATCTGCTAAACCTAGCCAGTGATGGAACAACCTTGTCAAAGTACGTTGGAGGGAAGCTATCAGATTAAAAATTCCCAGACTCATGTTAACGCTTTCACACTAATAGGAATGTAGTTACTCCTCCACGGCCACGATTCTTTAGATTCGATCCATCACAATCTGCTAAACCTAGAAAAAAATTTAACAACCTCGGCTAAATAAGTTGGAGGGAAGCTATCCGATTAAAAATTCCCAGACTCGGGTTAACGATTTCCCAATAATAATATAGTATTTAATACACTCAGCCACGATTCGTGTGACTCAATCTATCACCATCTGCTAAACCAAACTAGTGACTGAACAACCTCGTCAAACTACGTTGGTGAGAAGCTATCCTATTAAATATTCCCAGATTCAGGTTAACGCTTTCACACTAATAGGAAAGTATTGAATCTCTCTCGGCCATGATTCTTTTGTTTCAATATATCACAATCTGCTAAACCTAGCCAGTGATGTAACATCCTCGGCAAACTACGTTGAATGGGGTGCTATCAGTAATAACATTTATAGATTTAGGTTAATACTTTCACACTAATAGGAAAGTCAATAGGAATGTAATTAATCCCCCTCGGCCACGATTCATGTGATTCGATCCATCAACATTTTCCAAACCTAGCCAGTGATGTAACATCCTCGGCAAAATACTTTGGATGGGAAGCTATCCGCTTAAACAATCCCAGACTAAGGTTAACGCTTTCACACTAATATTAAAGTATTTAATACCTCTCGGAAACTATTCTTATGATTCGATCTATCACAACCCGCTAAACCTAGCCAGTGATGTAACAACCTCGGTAAAGTACGTTGGAAGAAAGCTATCCGCTTAGACATTCTCAGACTAAGGTTATCTTTTTCACACTAATAGGAAAGTATTTAATCCCTCTCGGACACTATTCTTATGATTCGATCTATCACAATCCGTTAAACCTTGTCAGTGATGTAAAAACCTCGGCAAAGTACGTTGGAGGGAAGCTATCCGCTTAAATATTCCCAGACTAAGGTTAATGTTTTCACACTAATAGGAAAGTATTTAAGCCTCCTAGGCCGCGATTCTTGTGTTTCGATCTGTGTGTGTGTGTGTGTGTGTGTGTGTGTGTGTGTGTGTGTTTGTGTGTGTGTGTGTGTGTGTGTGTGTGTGTGTGTGTGTGTGTGTGTGTGTGTGTGTGTGTGTGTGTGTGTTTGGCAGTAAAGTGTATTTACCATTGGGCAGAGAGCGACAGACAACGACAGAGTAAAGTGTTTATCAATCTCTACCTACGCTAACAGATACAGTAAACTCTCTAATTCGTCACCTTCTGTAATACGTCACAGTAATAACAAACATCGTTTGCACTGTCATGCAGTATAGGCGCCATCACATAACGCCGTTACCAGATATGTGTCATTCGACTACTGAGAAAATATCATCACATTTGCCCAAATAGTGAAGTGACTTTAGGGAAGTAGATGAAATGCTAACGAAATCCACTGGGTGCCATGAGAGACGAAATAAGTAGAACTGAAGAAATTTTCTTTATTAAGACAGATTCGGTAGCTTGCAATAAAAAAAAGAATTCTCTAAAAGGTCCTACAAAAAAAAAAAAAAAAATAACACAATTAAAAAAAAAACTAAAACGTAAATAGATTTAATATGCTGTATTTTTCCTTGCTAGTGTTATTGTTGTTACAAGGTACTGTAATATGTATTTATGCCTTTTATGAAAATAAATTTGTAATTACGAACTATAGGCCTAATGCATGCCACTAGCGTTTCAGCAGTGTACTTGTGTTTTAGCAGTGTTGTGTAATAGAGTATTTTAGTTTTTCGGCCGACTAAATTATGTAAGTACAGCATTAATTACATTAGACACATATTTACGTATTTATGTGTTATCTTTACCAACAATTCCATGTTAATTTCACGACTTTCGTAATCCGCCTCGGTCCCGAACGTGATGAATTACAGAAGCTCTACTTCTACTTGTTACAGAAGTAACAATTACGTTAATAAGTCCATTAAATTAATTTTTGAACGTTTTAAAATTAACAGTTTTCCCCAGTTTAAAATTCTATCCATTCTATTTTGGAATAGCAAACAGCAACAAATTACATTCACAGTTTAACGAACTAATTTTTCCACGTGGTTATCAAACATTGAGTTTATGCGCCTTTAATTTGTTTTGATAAAATGTAATTGCATAAATTAATGTAACTTCTCAGTAGCCTTTCGTAATTGGCTAATTCAGCACGATACGAGTAGTTAGTAGGTAGATAAAGTAGCACTGTATTTGGGTGGTCCTTTTCAGACTCGACTCACGGCTAATTATTATTGCGGCACCAGATCCCGTCTCCACATTCCCGGCATAGCTTGACACATTGCCACGACAAACAGCCAATTTGTTACGAGCACTTGAAGTCTTCTGGCGAGGGGCCGTGCACCGTGCTCCGTGCACAGTGCAGATGCTACTCTTTACTTTTGTCACATCTTTTTAACTTTGCTACTGTATCTTCTTCTTTTCTCACCCTTAAAAATTTCATTTTTCAAGTGCCTTCTTCTATAGGAAAATGTCGTTTACGAGCTTTTAATATTGAGACGGTTTACACATTATTTCTGCATACTATAGAGAATATGTAGTGGCCACAGACAATGTGTAACAGTTACAATCTGAGGAAGACAGAAAATGTGCACCAGTTACAATCTGAAGAAGACACAGAGAATGTGTACCGGCCACATACAATATATAGCAGTTACAATCTGAGGAAGACAGAAAATGTGCAGCAGTTACAATCTGAAGAAGAAACAGAGAATGTGTACCGGCCACATACAATATGTAGTTGTTACAATCTGAGGAAGACAGAAAATGTGCAGCAGTTACAATCTGAAGACACAGAGAATGTGAACCGGATACATAAAATATGTATCAGTTACAATCTGAGGAAGACAGAAAAGGTGTAGCAGTTACAATCTGAAGAAGACACAGAGAATGTGTACCGGCCACATACAATATGTAGCAGTTACAATCTGAGGAAGACAGAAAATGTGCAGCAGTTACAATCTGAAGAAGAAACAGAGAATGTGTACCGGCCACATACAATATGTAGCTGTTACAATCTGAGGAAGGCAGAAAATGTGCAGCAGTTACCATCTGAAGAAGACACAGAGAATGTGAACCGGCCACATGCAATATGTAGCAGTTACAATCTGAGGAAGACAGAAAATGTGCAGCAGTTACAATCTGAAGAAAACACAGAGAATGTGAACCGGCCACATACAATATGTAGCAGTTACAACCTAAGGAAGACAGAAAATGTGCAGCAGTTACAATCTGAAGACACAGAGAATGTGAACCGGCCACATAAAATATGTAGCAGTTACAATCTGAGAAAGACAGAAAAGGTGCAGCAGTTACAATCTGAAGAAGACACAGAGAATGTGTACCGGCCACATACAATATGTAGCAGTTACAATCTAAGGAAGACAGAAAATGTGCAACAGTTACAATCTGAAGAAGAAACAGAGAATGTGAACCGGCCACATACAATATGTAGCAGCTACAATCTGAGGAAGACAGAAAAGGTGCAGCAATTACAATCTGAAGAAGACACAGAGAATGTGTACCGGCCACATACAATATATAGCAGTTACAATCTGAGGAAGACAGAAAATGTGCAGCAGTTACAATCTGAAGAAGAAACAGAGAATGTGTACCGGCCACATACAATATGTAGCTGTTACAATCTGAGGAAGACAGAAAATGTGCAGCAGTTACAATCTGAAGAAGACAAAGAGAATGTGTACCGGCCACATACAATATGTAGCTGTTACAATCTGAGGAAGACAGAAAATGTGCAGCAGTTACAATCTGAAGACACAGAGAATGTGAACCGGCCACATAAAATATGTAGCAGTTACAATCTGAGGAAGACAGAAAAGGTGCAGCAGTTACAATCTGAAGAAGACACAGAGAATGTGTACCGGCCACATACAATATGTAGCAGTTACAATATGAGGAAGACAGAAAATGTGCAGCAGTTACAACCTGAAGAAGAAACAGAGAATGTGTACCGGCCACATACAATATGTAGCTGTTACAATCTGAGGAAGGCAGAAAAGGTGCAGCAGTTACAATGTGAAGAAGACACAGAGAATGTGAACCGGCCACATACAATATGTAGCAGTTACAATCTGAGGAAGACAGAAAGTGGACAGCAGTTAGAATCTGAAGACACAGAGAGTATAAACCGGCCACATAAAATATGTAGCAGTTACAATCTGAGGAAGACAGAAAAGTTGCAGCAGTTACAATGTGAAGAAGACACAGAGAATGTGTACCGGCCACATACAATATGTAGCAGTTACAATCTGAGGAAGACAGAAAATGTGCAGCAGTTACAATCTGAAGAAGAAACAGAGAATGTGTACCGGTCACATACAATATGTAGCTGTTACAATCTGAGGAAGGCAGAAAATGTGCAGCAGTTACAATCTGAAGAAAACACAGAGAATGTGAACCGGCCACATACAATATGTAGCAGTTACAACCTAAGGAAGACAGAAAATGTGCAATAGTTATAATCTGAAGAAGACATAGACAATGTGTAGTGGTCACAGAAAATCTGAAGAAGAAGCAGAAAATGTGTAGCAGTTACAGACAATGTATAGAAGACGTAAACGTCTGCCACAGACAATGTATAGCGCCTCATACAATATACAACAGCAACCCCAAACAACTTCTGGCAGCCACATAGATTGTGTAGTACCCATATAGAACATGTAGCAGCAATCGGCAACGTGCAGAAGTCGTAGACCATGTGTAGGTCAAAGAAGTTGTAAAAGATAGCTATAAATCCTAATAGAAAAACTTTCATGGTCTATAAAATTCAGAGAAACAGGGACAGGTTACTTGAAGCCGACCTACTCTCCAACTGTGTCTTTATTATACCTCTTAAGGAATGAGGGCTTCCATATCCCTTGTGTATTGCGTTCATACAAGTGGATACTACAGATTGAATCTATAAGTTATGAGTTCCAAGTAGACATCCTAGATCACTCCATACTTCCACTTGGTTACTAAATGTTGTATCTCTTAGTCACGTGTCCCCAGTAATCATGACGGTACATTCCATCCTTTTTACCTAGTTACTAATGGTTGCATCAGTTATTTTCTAGATCTCAGTAAGCATGGTAGATAACTCCATCTTCCAAATAGTCACTACAGATTGTATCTCTTAATATCCGGTTCCTAGTCGCTTGGAGGTTTACAATATTCTATCTCTTTTTACTAATGGTTATTTCCCTTAGTCTCCAGTTCATAGTGCATATGGAGATTCATTATATATTCACTTTTAACTGAAGGTTGTATGATTTAGTGACGTATTCCCAGTAATCATGACGGTTCATTTAATCCTTTCTTCTAATTACTAATGGTTACATTTTTAATCTCTAGTTCCAAGTAGATATGCCGGATCATTCCATCTTTCACTTAATTACTAAAGGTTGTATCTCGTATTCTCCAGTTCCTAGTACACTTGGATGTCTACTATATCATCCCCCTTGCTACTATAGATTGCGTCTCTTAGTCTAAAGTTCCTAGTTCTCATGGAGGTTCACTATATCATCCCCCTTGTTACTAAGGGTTATATATCTTAGTATCTAGGTCCTAGTACACATTGAGGTCCACTATATCATCCCTCTTGTTACTGAGGGTTGTATTTCTTAGTATCTAGGTCCTAGTACACATTGAGGTCCACTATATCATCCCTCTTGTTACTAAGGGTTGTATCTCTTAGTATCTAGGTCCTGGTACACATTGAGGTCTACTATATCATCCTTCTTGTTACTAAGGGTTGTATCTCTTAGTGTCTAGGTCCTAGTACACATTGAGGTCCACTATATCATCCCTCTTGTTACTAAGAGTTGTATTTCTTAGTATCTAGGTCCTGGTACACATTGAGGTCCACTATATCATCCCTCTTGTTACTAAGGGTTGTATCTCTTAGTATCTAGGTCCTGGTACACATTGAGGTCCACTATGTCATCCTTCTTGTTACTAAGGGTTGTATCTCATAGTGTCTAGATCCTAGTAAACATTTTTTATCATTACATCTCTACTCCTGGTTACTAAGGTTGTATCTCTTAGTCTTGTGTTCCTAGTAATCATGGCGGTCCATTCCATTATTTTAACTAATTACTAATGGTTGTGTCTTTTATTTTCTAGTTTCCAATAAACATGCTTGATCACTGAATTCTTCTACTTGCTTACTCTTGTGTCCTCTATATTCTCTTTTAATTCTGTTAAGTAGTATTCAATTCCCAGTAAAGCTTAGATTTTAAATAAAATTTAAATTGAAAGTGAAAGTGAAAATATGGTTCTCAACAAACTGTAAGAGTTTACGCTTAGAAAATTAAACGGCAGATCCCCCTCAATGCGCAGTCTTCTGCGAAGGCATCCGATATATCACCAGCGCACCACGCCACATGTAAACAAATTAAATGCGATTTAATTATTGTCAGTTATAATTTCTGTTGTAGACTAAATTTCGGAGACGCTGCAGCTGTGCTGGGGAAGTGATGACAAGCGTTCACCAGACCTGGCTTCAATGTTTCCTTTTATACAAGCTATACTGTGTTTACAAGCAATACAAAAGCAGTTCTTTATAGTAAAAATTCACACCGTCTTTTAAGCTCCAAGACAAATATTCGGCTGACTTCTTCATCGCCAGTAAAATGATCATATTGCTTCACCTTAGAAACCACGTTCAACACCTGATGGAAAAAAGTGAAGATTTACAATGCCTTGCGAAAGAAGGTTTAATTTATTGATTGGAAGAAAACTTTGGCATTAAAATAGAGAATACAAAAATTTTCAGAAAAAAACACACTCAGTTCCCTGACCTCATTGATGTATAAGCCCTAATGGCTGAATTTGAATGTATAAACAACAAAATTATATAAATTTAACAATATATTGTTTAATCTGTTGTTTCAAGAAGGCATATAAGGAATTAATCAGAAAAATTTAATATCATCTAAAAGGAACTGTTGTATAACAATAGGAGACTCAAGGAGTGTTGGTCAAGGTTGGATGCGCTTATTGCTATAAATCGACTCGTTTAGGTAAGGCTATTCTGGAGTTGATAAAAAGGCTCTTTCCCACATACCTTAACTGAACTAACTATAAGCAAGGATAACCTGCCGGTTTAGAAGATTCGATTATGTACTTGTACTTTTGTAAAAGCATTCCTTTTAGTTGAGACACTCCTCTCGTCTCGACGGAAGTCCGATGAACAATATAGGCCTTACAGTAAGTTTTTCGAACTCTTGTGTAGCGGTACTAAGAGATAAGGGCACTAAGTACTTTATTTTAGAATCATACTAGTCACCTGAGTGAAGAATCACTCTTCTGCTTCTGAGAAGAAGCAAGCCGAACTCGGGTAGAGGTTTTAATACTATCTGGTTGAACATCCGTATTCTATTTAAGGTCTGTAAGTGCGGACAAGTCGAAAGATACATACATCTTCATCTACTTAGGCTCCTCAGGCTATCTACGAATACGAGAATATTATTTGGACAAATTCCTGAACTCTGTCAAGTGAAGCTTACAAAAAAACACTAACTAATAACCACTAATTAAAATGGAAGCAGGAGTAAACAATAATAAGGATTCTCCCTTTTGATGTTTACCTGCGGCTTCTGGAGGATTTAAGGCCTACTAGATCACGACTAAAAAGACTGCTGGTTTCTGCTCAGTTATTCAAGTCACTATGGAATGAATAATGAGATATGAGTTTATTTTTATAAATGTCTAATTGTGTTTATATACATCTCGTGACACCTTCAGATCACGGCTCATGACATTTCCAGATTAAAGCTTATTACATGTCCAGATTACCGCTGATAACACTTCCAGATCTCAGCTCAAAACATTTCCAGACCTCAGCTTATGACAACTCCAGATCACAGCTCATTGTATTTTCAGATCAAAGCTTTTTATATGTCCAGATCACGACTGAAAACACTTCCGGATCACAACCGAGTCCCGACGCTTTCTGTCCACAGCTCATTACACTTCCAGATCACAGCTCATGACACTTTCAAACTACAGCTCATGACCCCTCCTGATCACAGCTAATGACACTACCAGACTACATTTTATGACACCTCCTTATCACAGCTCACGACGCTTTCTGACCAAGGCTATTGACACCTCCAGATCACAGTTCATAACACTTCCAGACCACAGCTCATCATGTCACCTCCTTATCACAGCTCACGACGCTTTCTGACCAAGGCTCATGACACCTCCAGATCACAGTTCATGACATATCCAGACCGCAGCTCATGACACTTCTAGATCACAACTCAAAACACTTCCAGACCACAGCTCATCATGTCACCTCCTTATCACAGCTCACAACGCTTTCTGTCCACAGCTCATGAAACCTCCAGATCACAGTTCATGACATTTCCAGACCACAGATCATCATGTCACCTCACTATCACAGCTCCTAACGCTTTCTGACCAAGGCTCATGACACCTCCAGATCACAGTTCATAACACTTCCAGACCACAGCTCATCATGTCACCTCCTTATCACAGCTCACGACGCTTTCTGACCAAGACTCATGACACCTCCAGATCACAGTTCATAACACTTCCAGACTGCAGCTCATGACACTTCTAGACCACAGCTCATCATGTCACCTCCTTACCACAGCTCACAACGCTTTCTGTCCACAGCTCATGAAACCTCCAGATCACAGTTCATGACATATCCAGACCGCAGCTCATGACACTTCTAGACCACAACTCAAAACACTTCCAGACCACAGCTCATCATGTCACCTCCTTATCACAGCTCACAACGCTTTCTGTCCACAGCTCATGAAACCTCCAGATCACAGTTCATGACATTTCCAGACCACAGATCATCATGTCACCTCACTATCACAGCTCCTAACGCTTTCTGACCAAGGCTCATGACACCTCCAGATCACAGTTCATAACATTTCCAGACCACAGCTCATCATGTCACCTCCTTATCACAGCTCACGACGCTTTCTGACCAAGGCTCATGACACCTCCAGATCACAGTTCATGACATTTCCACACCACAGATCATAATGTCACCTCATTATCACAGCTCCTAACGCTTTCTGACCAAGGCTCATGACACCTCCAGATCACAGTTCATAACACTTCCAGACCACAGCTCATCATGTCACCTCCTTATCACAGCTCACGACGCTTTCTGACCAAGGCTCATGACACCTCCAGATCACAGTTCATAACACTTCCAGACTGCAGCTCATGACACTTCTAGACCACAGCTCATCATGTCACCTCCTTACCACAGCTCACAACGCTTTCTGTCCACAGCTCATGAAACCTCCAGATCACAGTTCATGACATTTCCAGACCACAGCTCATTATGTCACCTCCTTATCACAGCTCACAACGCTTTCTGACCAAGGCTCATGACACCTAAAGATCACAGTTCATAACACTTCCAGACACACAGCTCATCATGTCACCTCCTTATCACAGCTCACGACGCTTTCTGACCAAGGCTCATGACACCTCCAGATCACAGTTCATAACACTTCCAGACTGCAGCTCATGACACTTCTAGACCACAGCTCATCATGTCACCTCCTTATCACAGCTCACAACGCTTTCTGTCCACAGCTCATGAAACCTCCAGATCACAGTTCATGACATTTCCAGACCACAGCTCATTATGTCACCTCCTTATCACAGCTCACGACGCTTTCTGACCAAGGCTCATGACACCTCCAGATCACAGTTCATAACACTTCCAGACCACAGCTCATCATGTCACCTCCTTATCACAGCTCACAACGCTTTCTGACCAAGGCTCATGACACCTCCAGATCACAGTTCATAACACTTCCAGACCGCAGTTCATGACACTTCTAGACCACAGCTCATCATGTCACCTTATTATCACAGATCACAACGCTTTCTGACCAAGGCTCATGACACCTCCAGATCACAGTTCATAACACTTCTAGACCACAGCTCATCATGTCACCTCCGTATCACAGCTCACAACGCTTTCTGTCCACAGCTCATGAAACCTCCAGATCACAGTTCATGACATTTCCAGACCACAGATCATCATGTCACCTCACTATCACAGCTCCTAACGCTTTCTGAACAAGGCTCATGACACCTCCAGATCACAGTTCATAACACTTCCAGACCACAGCTCATCATGTCACCTCCTTATCACAGCTCACGACGCTTTCTGACCAAGGCTCATGACACCTCCAGATCACAGTTCATAACACTTCCAGACCACAGCTCATCATGTCACCTCCTTATCACAGCTCACGACGCTTTCTGACCAAGGCTCATGACACCTCCAGATCACAGTTCATAACACTTCCAGACTGCAGGTCATGACACTTCTAGACCACAGCTCATCATGTCACCTCCTTACCACAGCTCACAACGCTTTCTGTCCACAGCTCATGAAACCTCCAGATCACAGTTCATGACATTTCCAGACCACAGCTCATTATGTCACCTCCTTATCACAGCTCACAACGCTTTCTGACCAAGGCACATGACACCTCCAGATCACAGTTCATAACACTTCCAGACCACAGCTCACCATGTCACCTCCTTATCACAGCTCACGACGCTTTCTGACCAAGGCTCATGACACCTCCAGATCACAGTTCATAACACTTCCAGACTGCAGCTCATGACACTTCTAGACCACAGCTCATCATGTCACCTCCTTACCACAGCTCACAACGCTTTGTGTCCACAGCTCATGAAACCTCCAGATCACAGTTCATGACATTTCCAGACCACAGCTCATTATGTCACCTCCTTATCACAGCTCACAACGCTTTCTGGCCAAGGCTCATGACACCTCCAGATCACAGTTCATAACACTTCCAGACCACAGCTCATCATGTCACCTCCTTATCACAGCTCACAACGCTTTCTGACCAAGGCTCATGACACCTCCAGATCACAGTTCATAACACTTCCAGACCGCAGCTCATGACACTTCTAGACCACAGCTCATCATGTCACCTCCTTATCACAGCTCACAACGCTTTCTGACCAAGGCTCATGACACCTCCAGATCACAGTTCATAACACTTCCAGACCGCAGTTCATGACACTTCCAGACCACAGCTCATCATGTCATTTCCTTATCACAGCTCACAACGCTTTCTGACCAAGGCTCATGACACCTCCAGATCACAGTTCATAACACTTCCAGACCGCAGTTCGTGACACTTCCAGACCACAGCTCATCATGTCATTTCCTTATCACAGCTCACAACGCTTTCTGACCAAGGCTCATGACACCTCCAGATCACAGTTCATAACACTTCCAGACCGCAGCTCATGACACTTCTAGACCACAGCTCATCATGTCACCTTATTATCACAGCTCACAACGCTTTCTGACCAAGGCTCATGACACCTCCAGATCACAGTTCATAACACTTCTAGACCACAGCTCATCATGTCACCTCCGTATCACAGCTCACAATGCTTTCTGTCCACAGCTCATGAAACCTCCAGATCACAGTTCATGACATTTCCAGACCACAGATCATCATGTCACCTCATTATCACAGCTCCTAACGCTTTCTGAACAAGGCTCATGACACCTCCAGATCACAGTTCATAACACTTCCAGACCACAGCTCATCATGTCACCTCCTTATCACAGCTCACGACGCTTTCTGACCAAGGCTCATGACACCTCCAGATCACAGTTCATAACACTTCCAGACCACAGCTCATCATGTCACCTCCTTATCACAGCTCACGACGCTTTCTGACCAAGGCTCATGATACCTCCAGATCACAGTTCATAACACTTCCAGACTGCAGCTTATGACACTTCTAAACCACAGCTCATCATGTCACCTCCTTACCACAGCTCACAACGCTTTCTGTCCACAGCTCATGAAACCTCCAGATCACAGTTCATGACATTTCCAGACCACAGCTCATTATGTCACCTCCTTATCACAGCTCACAACGCTTTCTGACCAAGGCTCATGACACCTCCAGATCACAGTTCATAACACTTCCAAACCACAGCTCACCATGTCACCTCCTTATCACAGCTCACGACGCTTTCTGACCAAGGCTCATGACCCCTCCAGATCATAGTTCATAACACTTCCAGACTGCAGCTCATGACACTTCTAGACCACAGCTCATCATGTCACCTCCTTACCACAGCTCACAACGCTTTCTGTCCACAGCTCATGAAACCTCCAGATCACAGTTCATGACATTTCCAGACCACAGCTCATTATGTCACCTCCTTATCACAGCTCACAACGCTTTCTGGCCAAGGCTCATGACACCTCCAGATCACAGTTCATAACACTTCCAGACCACAGCTCATCATGTCACCTCCTTATCACAGCTCACAACGCTTTCTGACCAAGGCTCATGACACCTCCAGATCACAGTTCATAACACTTCCAGACCGCAGCTCATGACACTTCTAGACCACAGCTCATCATGTCACCTCCTTATCACAGCTCACAACGCTTTCTGACCAAGGCTCATGACACCTCCAGATCACAGTTCATAACACTTCCAGACCGCAGTTCATGACACTTCCAGACCACAGCTCATCATGTTATTTCCTTATCACAGCTCACGACGCTTTCTGACCAAGGCTCATGACACCTCCAGATCACAGTTCATGACATTTTCAGACCACAGCTGATCATGTCACCTCCTTATCACAGCTCACAACGCTTTCTGACCAAGGCTCATGACACCTCCAGATCACAGTTCATGACACTTCCAGACCACAGCTAATGACACCTCTAGGTCACAGCTCAAAGCACTTCCAGACTACAGCTCATGATACCTCTAGTTCCCAGCTCATGGCATTTCAAAATCAAAAGTTATTATAACACTTCCAGATCACAGCTCAAAACACTTCTAAACAACACCTCATGACCCCTCAGGATTACATTTCCTTATTTAGGGTAAATGCTACAGCATATCTTGACTGTTTGATTTTCACGTGTCTAATTCCCTCTTAAGAAACTGCAAATTTAATTTTATTGATTTTATTACGATAACTAGAAACTTTTATATTGTGCCTTATTATGGCAAATGCTTCATTAGCATGTTCTGCCAAGAATGTAAACAGGCCATGAGACTATGTTTGCAACTCTTACACACTATTATTCTGCATTACTCTGATTGCAAACTTTATAAGGAAATTGTCCTCATTCTTAACAATGAATTAAAAATAACGAAGTTGTTTTAAACACTAAATAAAACTTTATTCGTTTATTAAAAAATACTTTAAAAATTAAAACGGAATTTTTTTGCTTTGCCTATGCGAATTGGCAATAATAATGTTAAACACACTAAACTGAAAGATTAAGACGTGGGTGTTTTTACTCCTTCATATTGTTCAGAGGGACTTGTTTATTTCAACTTTTGTATTTAAGATACGTCACTCTTTCTATTTACATTTCTCTTTATATAGACTAAAGCTCGTTTAGGCTTTGTTGTTTGCACAGGCTTTTACTGCGTATTAAACACTTACAGAAATAATACTTGTGGAAATGAAGTTGCATATTTCATGTTGCACTTAGTAATTTTTCTTATCAGTGTACAACACATAACACATTTACAAACCGCACATCTCTAAATAAATAGCTTAAGTTTCCGAAGTATAAGTAAAAGGTCAGATACCAGACTTTTGTATCATTTACACTTGCCTAATGTATGTTTAAATGTATTAAAAAAGTCGCATTGATTTGAAAACAAATTTTGTTTTTGGGTGATTCAGTTTTGTAAAGTATTACAGTCACTCCAAACACTGAGTAAAGTTTCGATTAATTTTGTTCTGTAACTTGACACGATAAGTGCTTAGTAATATCAACAATTCTTCTAGGTAAAAACCTTCAAAGATTGGGTATGTAAAAGTTATTCTTGTATATGAATTATTCTAATTTTAAAGTTATACATATATATATATATATATATATATATATATATATATATATATATATATGTGTGTATGTGTGTGTGTGTGTGTGTGTGTGTGTGTGTGTGTGTGTGTGTGTGTGTGTGTGTGTGTGTGTGTGTGTGTGTGTGGGAGGGGGTGTATGAGTGTGTGAGCATATGTGTATTGCACAGAAATAGTAATTAATTATAATTCATATTTTTTTAAAATTCTTTTTATGAACAAAAATTAAATTTGATATGACGAATTTAGACTTTTCGCCAATATTCAGTGTCATTATCTTTTGTTTACACATAACATCAATCATTTGTTATTAATAACAAATTTTAGTATTCAATTACATAATATTATATTATACTACACCTTGTCAAATTTTTAACTCGTGAGCTGATAAACTACTCTGTAAATTGTATTGTTTTCATTGAATCTGTATTTTCTCTTTAATTAATTTATTGACAAAGACTGCACTAACGCCAACTTGCCCGTAATTTTCTACTTAAAAATAGATTATACTTAAAAATACATTATAAACCAGAACAGTGGCTTTAAGTGCCGCAAGCCTTAGATAGTGATTGAAAGTTATGCATTAATATTACTGTACAGACATAACGTCAGTGAACATTCTAATTTATTAAGTAATTTTTCAGGAATTAGCACACAATGTTATTCCACATTTATGCCTACATCTATAAATGTACAAAGTTTTTTTGTTATGGTTGGTTTGGTTATTAAAAAAATATATTTTCCTAACCTAAAATATACTATTTCAGCAGGGAAGTTGGCTTCCATTTGCGCCTCAACTCAAATTTGGGTTTGAGAAATAATTTTTCTTCTGTTGTTTGTGTGTATTGTGAGTTTTTGAAATTTTTTTTCTTTACGTAACTATATTATAAATTACGACAAAGTTTATGACAGATTTGCTTACAAAAAAATATTTACTCAACGTTACCTAGACGGTAGCTCAGAACTTAGAAACACGTTAGATATTTTCATAGATAAAATAGTGCTTTGTTCTATAGAGAAGCTTCAGTTTATACCGCTTCCTGTTTTCTAAATTTAGGTTATCAATTGAATTTTCCAAATTTTAAAAACACAAGTTTATGGTTTGATCCACTTGAATAACTTTTTTTATTTAGAATGTATGTTTGGAAAATGGGGGAAATGGATTTGATACAGTCTTTGTCAAATATTACCCAATATTCTTTATAATTTTTGTGTTATGGGAAAATAATTTGCTATTTCAAAAATTTTGACTACCTATTTTAACTGACAATAATGATCAGTTTAGATATGTGAGGTTTCTTAATACATTTTGCCGAGAGTAAACAAAAACGGGGTTTCCAATTTTTAATTCATCAAGTAAAACGAAATAAATTTTTGTTTTAAAATTTCCTGCAGAATGCCATATTTAGGTGTGTCGTTTTTAACTGAGCCCGAGTTGTACATGCTTTTAGAACTTCTATCACGACAGACAGACGGTAGGTGGTATTTATATACAATCGGTAACCATTCTATAAGAGCTTGTGATCATAAACCTTCCACGAAACTTCAAATCCGCTGAAAAAATGTTCTTGACGATGGACCAATGAATCTGTCACCGCGAGTATTAACAAACCCCCGCCCCCGCGCCCGCCATCTGTGTAAACCTTTATTGTCCCCCTCCTCTTCTTTAGACTTATTTTCATCCCAACACAGCAGTCCCGTTTATTCCTCAAGCAATAACCCTAAGGACACGGGTCTACCGCGTTCATAAACAACATTAAATCTTATAGCTAACTCCTGCCGAAGCGGGAGGGTGGCGTCGTTCCATCTGGGAAACCTTCACTAGAGTATTAAAGAGCACATTAAATTAGTATGATTCATTTCTTGACCAACGAACCTTCCTAAGCATTGGAAGAAAACGAGGTCTCGAACATGGAAGAAGCGTTTAATCGTTAAAAATTTAAAACAAAATCCATAATATTACTATTTATATCTTCAAATTGTAATTGTATACGAAAGTTTTTAATTGGGAATCAAAATAAATTTTATAAAGCAGGAACGCAGAAAGAAATACATCTGGAGAGAGGGTTGATTTTCCTGGGGGAAGTAGGCTATTGTCATTTTACGGTGTTATATCCGCTGAACATTTGCAAAAAATAACAAATTCTCAAAAGTAATATTTAATATTAGATTTTACAAACTGCAATTCTAAAATGAAACATTCAGTTTGCGAGCTAATTAATATACTCTTAGAATGATTACCTTTAATAGAACTTGGCAAAATAATACTACTTACTGATATTTTTCAGCAGACACGTTTCACTCTTGGTCAGTGCATTGTTCAATGCTGTTGCCCTTGACTCATAGCATTGAACAATGTATTGACCTAGTGCGAAACACACCTGCTGAGAAATATCAGTAAGTAGTGTTTTTTTGCCAAGTAATTCCAAAAGTAGTAACTGCAAACTTAGAGTATCCTCGTTATGATTTTTCGTCAAAAATGCGTCATAGTACAACAAAGTTACGTACATGAAGTCTTTTACAGGCCCGGTAAGTGCTTACTTAATAAAAGCTTTTAATTTACTGTTTATTAAACTCTTATTATTAAATTTATTACTCTTATTAAATGAAAATTCCTTATATGAGTTGAAAATTAATACCAGATTTGTTAAAAAATCGATCAGTTCAGTCAATGAAAATTAAAAGGAAATTTACTCATCCTAGTGGAGGGAGTTACAGCAAAAGATACTATCTCGTTCCGTCCTTGATCTGATATATTATACATTGATTTCTAGACAGGCTTCTCTCTGATGCAAAAGTGGTTTTTGCCAGTTTATTACAAAAATTAAAGGTAATTGAAGTGATGATATTTTTCTAGCAAACTCGAATGTTACTCGATTTTTAAGGGCATAATTACAACTTAAACAATATAAATAGAATATTGCGGTCAGCTAGAATAATTTGATGCTATTTCTGCCAACTAATGTCTAGATGCAGCATCGGTTTAGGTGATTGGATTGTTACTGGTAGAGTTAAATTATATATTGATGTTATTCGAAAATTGTGAATTGAGTTATTTTTCATATTGATACTATTTTAGTCTACTATTGGCTAGGTGCAGCTTAGGTTTTAGGTATTGCATTGTTACTGGCACAGTTATATTAGATATCGATGTTATTAGATAATTGTGAAATGAGTTATTTTTTATATTAATGCTATTTTAGTCTACTACTGGCTAATTTCGGCATAGATTTAACTTTTGGATTCTTACCGGCACAGTTACATTATATATTGATGTTATTAGAATATTATGAATAGAAATACTTTTCATATTGACGCTACTTTAGTCTGCTACTTGCTAGGTTCGGCATGAATTTTATTTTGGATTGTTACACGTATAGTTATATTATATATTGATGTTATTAGAATATTATGACTAGAGTTACTTTTCATATTGACACTAATTTAGTTTACTACTGGCTAGATTCAGCTTGGATTTAACTTATTAAATTGGTACGGGACCAGTTATATTATATAGTATATATATTGTATAGTTATATTATTGTTATTAGTATAATATGAATACAGATACTTTTCATGTTGATACTGTTCAGTCTACTACTGGCTACGTTACGCATGGATTTAACTTATAAAATTTATTAAACTTATTAAATGGAGTGTTATCTTCAAAGTAATAATGAATACCGATGATATTACAATATTGGGTTTATAGTTACATTTTATATTGATGTTGTATTAGGCTATTACAGGCTAGGTGCTGAATCTGCTAAAGTTAATGGATTGTTACCGACAAAGTAATAATTAATACCGATGATATTACAATATTGAGTTTATAGTTACATTTTATATTGATGTTGTATTAGGCTATTACAGGCTAGGTGCTGAATCTGCTAAAGTTAATGAGTGTTATCTTCAAAGTAATAATTAATACCGATGATATTACAATATTGAGTTTATAGTTACATTTAAAATTGATGTTCTATTAGGCTATTACAGGCTAGGTGCAGCATCTGCTAAAGTTATTGGAGTATTATCGACAAAGTAATAATTAATAAGAATGGTAATACAATATTGGGTTTATAGTTACATTTTATATTGATGTTGTATTAGGCTATTACAGGCTAGGTGCTGAATCTGCTAAAGTTAATGAAGTGTTATCTTCAAAGTAATAATTAATACCGATGATATTACAATATTGAGTTTATAGTTACATTTAAAATTGATGTTCTATTAGGCTATTACAGGGTGGGTGCAGTATCTGCTAAAGTTAATAGAGTGTTACCGACATAGTAATATTGAATACCGATGATATTACAATTTTGAGTTTATAGTTACATTTAATATTGATGTTGTAATAGGCTATTAGAGGCTAGGTGCAGCATCTGCAAAAGTTAATGGATTGTTACCGACAAAGTAATAATTAATACCGATGGTATTACAATATTGAGTTTATAGTTACATTTAATATTGATATTGTATTAGGCTATTACAGGCTAGGTGCAGCATCTGCTAAAGTTATAGGAGTGTTATCGACAAAGTAACAATTAATACAGATGGCAATACAATATTGCGATTAAAGTTACATTTAATATTGATGTTGTATTAGGCAATTACTGGCTAGGTGCAGCATCTGCTAAAGTTAATGGACTGTTACCGACAAAGTAATAATTAATACCGATGATATTACAATATTGAGTTTATAGTAACATTTAATATTGATGTTGTATTAGGCTATTATAGGCTAGGTGCAGCATCTGCTAAAGTTAATGGAGTGTTATCGACAAAGTAATAATTAATACAGATGGTATTACAATACTGAGTCTATAGTTACATTTAATATTGATGCTCTATTAGGCTATTACAGGCTATGTGCATCATCTACTGAAGTTATTGGTGTGTTACCGACAAAGTAATATTAAATACCGTTAATGTTCCAATACTGAGTTTATAGTTACATTTAATATTGATGCTCTATTAGGCTATTACAGGCTAGGTGCAGCATCTGCTAAAGTTAATGGATCGTTACCGACAAAGTAATAATTAATAATAATGATATTACAATACTGAGTTTATAGTTACATTTAATATTGATGTTGTACTAGGCTATTACAGGCTAGGTACAGCATCTGCTAAAGTTAAAGGTGTGTTATCGACAAAGTAATATTAAATACCGTTGATGTTACAATATTGAGTTTATAGTTACATTTAATATTGATGTTGTATTAGGCTATTACAGGCTAGGTACCGCATCTGCTACAGTTAATGGATTGTTACCTACAAAGTTATAATTAATGCCGATGATATTACAATATTGAGTTTATGGTTACATTTAATATTGATGTTGTATCAGGCTATTTCTGGCTAGGTGCAGCATCTGATAAATTTAATGGAGTGTTATCGACAAAGTAATAATTAATACAGATGGTATTACAATATTGCAATTAGAGTTACATTTAATATTGATGTTGTATTAGGCTATTACTGTCTAGGTGCAGCATCTGCTAAAGTTATTGGATTGTTACCTACAAAGTTATAATTAATGCCGATGATATTACAATATTGAGTTTATGGTTACATTTAATATTGATGTTGTATTAGGCTATTTCTGGCTAGGTGCAGCATCTGCTAAAGTTAAAGGTTTGTTACCGACAAAGTTATAATTAATGCCGATGATATTTCAATATTGAGTTTATAGTTACATTTAATATTGATGTTGTATTAGGCTATTACAGGCTAGGTGCAGCATCTGCTAAGGTAATGGAGTGTCATCGACAAAGTAATAATTAATACAGATGGTATTACAATATTGAGTATATAGTTACATTTAATATTGATGTTGTATTAGGCTATTACGGGCTAGGTGTGGCATCTGCTAAAGTTAATGGATTGTTACCGACAAAGTAATAATTAATACCGATGATATTACAATATTGAGTTTATAGTTACATTTAATATTGATGTTGTATTAGGCTATTACAGGCTAGGTGCAGCATCTGCTAAAGTTAATGGTGTGTTACCGAGATAGTAATATTAAATACCGTTGATGTTACAATATTGAGTTTATAGTTACATTTAATAATGATGCTTTATTAGTTTATTACAGGCTAGGTGCAGCATCTGCTGAAGATAATGGTATGTTACCGACAAAGTAATAATTAATACAGATGTTATTACAATATTGCGATTAGAGGTACATTTAATATTGATGTTTTATTAGCCTATTAGAGGCTAGATGCAGCATCTGCTGAAGTTAATGGTGTGTTACCGACAAATTTATAACTAATACAGATGTTATTACAATATTGAGTTTATAGTTACATTTAATATTGATGTTGTATTAGGTTATTACTGGCTAGGTGCATCATCTACTGAAGTTAATGGTGTGTTACCGACAAATGTATAACTAATACAGATGATATTACTATATTGTGATTATAGTTACATTTAATATAGATGTTGTATTAGCCAATTACTGGCTAGGTGCATCATCTACTGAAGTTAATGGTGTGTTACCGACAACGTAATATTAAATACCATTGATGTTACAATATTGCGTTTATAGTTACATTTAATATTGATATTGTATTAGCCTTTTACTGGCTAGATGCAGCATCTGCTGAATTTATTGGTGTGTTACCGACAAAGTAATATTAAATACCGTTAATGTTACAATATTGAGTTTATAGTTACATTTAATATTGATGCTCTATTAGGCTATTACAGGCTAGGTGCAGCATCTGCTGAAGTTATTGGTGTGTTACCGACAAAGTAATATTAAATACCGTTAATGTTACAATATTGAGTTAATAGTTACATATAATATTGATGCTCTATTAGGCTATTACAGGCTAGGTACAGCATCTGCTGAAATAATTGGTAGGTTACCGACAAAGTAATATTAAATACCGTTAATGTTACAATATTGAGTTTATATTTACATTTAATATTGATGCTCTATTAGGCTATTACAGGCTAGGTGCAGCATCTGCTGAAGTTATTGGTGTGTTACCGACAACGTAATATTAAATACCGTTAATGTTACAATATTGAGTTTATAGTTACATTTAAAATTTATGTTCTATTAGGCTATTACAGGGTGGGTGCAGTATCTGCTAAAGTTAATAGAGTGTTACCGACATAGTAATATTGAATACCGATGATATTACAATTTTGAGTTTATAGTTACATTTAATATTGATGTTGTAATAGGCTATTGGAGGCTAGGTGCAGCATCTGCAAAAGTTAATGGATTTGTTACCGACAAAGTAATAATTAATACCGATGTTATTACAATATTGAGGTTATAGTTACATTTATTATTGATATTGTATTAGGCTATTACAGGCTAGGTGCAGCATCTGCTAAAGTTATAGGAGTGTTATCGACAAAGTAACAATTAATACAGATGGCAATACAATATTGCGATTAAAGTTACATTTAATATTGATGTTGTATTAGGCAATTACTGGCTAGGTGCAGCATCTGCTAAAGTTAATGGACTGTTACCGACAAAGTAATAATTAATACCGATGATATTACAATATTGAGTTTATAGTAACATTTAATATTGATGTTGTATTAGGCTATTACAGGCTAGGTGCAGCATCTGCTAAAGCTAATGCAGTGTTATCGACAAAGTAATAATTAATACAGATGGTATTACAATACTGAGTCTATAGTTACATTTAATATTGATGCTCTATTAGGCTATTACAGGCTATGTGCATCATCTACTGAAGTTATTGGTGTGTTACCGACAAAGTAATATTAAATACCGTTAATGTTCCAATACTGAGTTTATAGTTACATTTAATATTGATGCTCTATTAGGCTATTACAGGCTAGGTGCAGCATCTGCTAAAGTTAATGGATTGTTACCGACAAAGTAATAATTAATACCGATGGTATTACAATATTGAGTTTATAGTTACATTTAATATTGATATTGTATTAGGCTATTACAGGCTAGGTGCAGCATCTGCTAAAGTTATAGGAGTGTTATCGACAAAGTAACAATTAATACAGATGGCAATACAATATTGCGATTAAAATTACATTTAATATTGATGTTGTATTAGGCAATTACTGGCTAGGTGCAGCATCTGCTAAAGCTAATGCAGTGTTATCGACAAAGTAATAATTAATACAGATGGTATTACAATACTGAGTCTATAGTTACATTTAATATTGATGCTCTATTAGGCTATTACAGGCTATGTGCATCATCTACTGAAGTTATTGGTGTGTTACCGACAAAGTAATATTAAATACCGTTAATGTTCCAATACTGAGTTTATAGTTACATTTAATATTGATGCTCTATTAGGCTATTACAGGCTAGGTGCAGCATCTGCTAAAGTTAATGGATCGTTACCGACAATATAATAATTAATACCAATGATATTACAATACTGAGTTTATAGTTACATTTAATATTGATGTTGTACTAGGCTATTACAGCCTAGGTACAGCATCTGCTAAAGTTAAAGGAGTGTTATCGACAAAGTAATATTAAATACCGTTGATGTTACAATATTGAGTTTATAGTTACATTTAATATTGATGTTGTATTAGGCTATTACAGGCTAGGTACCGCATCTGCTACAGTTAATGGAGTGTTATCAACAAAGTAATAATTAATACCAATGATATTACAATATTGAGTTTATAGTTTCATTTTATATTGATGTTGTATTGGGCTATTGCAGGCTAGGTGCAGCATCTGCTAAAGTTAATGGATTTTTACCGACAAAGTAATAATTAATACCGATGATATTACAATATTGAGTTTATAGTTACATTTAATATTGATGTTGTATTAGGCAATTACAGGCTAGGTGCAGCATCTGCTAAAGTTATTTAAGTGTTATCGACAAAGTAATAATTAATACAGATGGTATTACAATATTGAGTTTATAGTTACATTTAATATTGATGTTGTATTAGGCAATTACAGGCTAGGTGCAGCATCTGCTAAAGTTATTTAAGTGTTATCGACAAAGTAATAATTAATACAGATGGTATTACAATATTGAGTTTATAGTTACATTTAATATTGATGTTGTATTAGGCTATTACAGGCTAGCTGCAGCATCTGCTAAAGTTAATGGATTGTTACCGACAAAGTAATAATTAATACCGATGATATTACAATATTGAGTTTACAGTTACATGTAATATTGATGTTGTATTAGGCTATTACGGGCTAGGTGTGGCATCTGCTAAAGTTAATGGATTGTTACCGACAAAGTAATAATTAATACCGATGATATTACAATATTGAGTTTATAGTTACATTTAATATTGATGTTGTATTAGGCTATTACAGGCTAGGTGCAGCATCTGCTAAAGTTAATGGTGTGTTACCGAGATAGTAATATTAAATACCGTTGATGTTACAATATTGAGTTTATAGTTACATTTAATAATGATGCTTTATTAGTTTATTACAGGCTAGGTGCAGCATCTGCTGAAGATAATGGTATGTTACCGACAAAGTAATAATTAATACAGATGTTATTACAATATTGCGATTAGAGGTACATTTAATATTGATGTTTTATTAGCCTATTAGAGGCTAGATGCAGCATCTGCTGAAGTTAATGGTGTGTTACCGACAAATTTATAACTAATACAGATGTTATTACAATATTGAGTTTATAGTTACATTTAATATTGATGTTGTATTAGGTTATTACTGGCTAGGTGCATCATCTACTGAAGTTAATGGTGTGTTACCGACAAATGTATAACTAATACAGATGATATTACTATATTGTGATTATAGTTACATTTAATATAGATGTTGTATTAGCCAATTACTGGCTAGGTGCATCATCTACTGAAGTTAATGGTGTGTTACCGACAACGTAATATTAAATACCATTGATGTTACAATATTGCGTTTATAGTTACATTTAATATTGATATTGTATTAGCCTTTTACTGGCTAGATGCAGCATCTGCTGAATTTATTGGTGTGTTACCGACAAAGTAATATTAAATACCGTTAATGTTACAATATTGAGTTTATAGTTACATTTAATATTGATGCTCTATTAGGCTATTACAGGCTATGTGCATCATCTACTGAAGTTATTGGTGTGTTACCGACAAAGTAATATTAAATACCGTTAATGTTCCAATACTGAGTTTATAGTAACATTTAATATTGATGTTGTATTAGGCTATTACAGGCTAGGTGCAGCATCTGCTAAAGTTAATGGAGTGTTATCGACAAAGTAATAATTAATACAGATGGTATTACAATACTGAGTCTATAGTTACATTTAATATTGATGCTCTATTAGGCTATTACAGGCTATGTGCATCATCTACTGAAGTTATTGGTGTGTTACCGACAAAGTAATATTAAATACCGTTAATGTTCCAATACTGAGTTTATAGTTACATTTAATATTGATGCTCTATTAGGCTATTACAGGCTAGGTGCAGCATCTGCTAAAGTTAATGGATCGTTACCGACAAAGTAATAATTAATAATAATGATATTACAATACTGAGTTTATAGTTACATTTAATATTGATGTTGTACTAGGCTATTACAGGCTAGGTACAGCATCTGCTAAAGTTAAAGGTGTGTTATCGACAAAGTAATATTAAATACCGTTGATGTTACAATATTGAGTTTATAGTTACATTTAATATTGATGTTGTATTAGGCTATTACAGGCTAGGTACCGCATCTGCTACAGTTAATGGATTGTTACCTACAAAGTTATAATTAATGCCGATGATATTACAATATTGAGTTTATGGTTACATTTAATATTGATGTTGTATCAGGCTATTTCTGGCTAGGTGCAGCATCTGATAAATTTAATGGAGTGTTATCGACAAAGTAATAATTAATACAGATGGTATTACAATATTGCAATTAGAGTTACATTTAATATTGATGTTGTATTAGGCTATTACTGTCTAGGTGCAGCATCTGCTAAAGTTATTGGATTGTTACCTACAAAGTTATAATTAATGCCGATGATATTACAATATTGAGTTTATGGTTACATTTAATATTGATGTTGTATTAGGCTATTTCTGGCTAGGTGCAGCATCTGCTAAAGTTAAAGGTTTGTTACCGACAAAGTTATAATTAATGCCGATGATATTTCAATATTGAGTTTATAGTTACATTTAATATTGATGTTGTATTAGGCTATTACAGGCTAGGTGCAGCATCTGCTAAGGTAATGGAGTGTCATCGACAAAGTAATAATTAATACAGATGGTATTACAATATTGAGTATATAGTTACATTTAATATTGATGTTGTATTAGGCTATTACGGGCTAGGTGTGGCATCTGCTAAAGTTAATGGATTGTTACCGACAAAGTAATAATTAATACCGATGATATTACAATATTGAGTTTATAGTTACATTTAATATTGATGTTGTATTAGGCTATTACAGGCTAGGTGCAGCATCTGCTAAAGTTAATGGTGTGTTACCGAGATAGTAATATTAAATACCGTTGATGTTACAATATTGAGTTTATAGTTACATTTAATAATGATGCTTTATTAGTTTATTACAGGCTAGGTGCAGCATCTGCTGAAGATAATGGTATGTTACCGACAAAGTAATAATTAATACAGATGTTATTACAATATTGCGATTAGAGGTACATTTAATATTGATGTTTTATTAGCCTATTAGAGGCTAGATGCAGCATCTGCTGAAGTTAATGGTGTGTTACCGACAAATTTATAACTAATACAGATGTTATTACAATATTGAGTTTATAGTTACATTTAATATTGATGTTGTATTAGGTTATTACTGGCTAGGTGCATCATCTACTGAAGTTAATGGTGTGTTACCGACAAATGTATAACTAATACAGATGATATTACTATATTGTGATTATAGTTACATTTAATATAGATGTTGTATTAGCCAATTACTGGCTAGGTGCATCATCTACTGAAGTTAATGGTGTGTTACCGACAACGTAATATTAAATACCATTGATGTTACAATATTGCGTTTATAGTTACATTTAATATTGATATTGTATTAGCCTTTTACTGGCTAGATGCAGCATCTGCTGAATTTATTGGTGTGTTACCGACAAAGTAATATTAAATACCGTTAATGTTACAATATTGAGTTTATAGTTACATTTAATATTGATGCTCTATTAGGCTATTACAGGCTAGGTGCAGCATCTGCTGAAGTTATTGGTGTGTTACCGACAAAGTAATATTAAATACCGTTAATGTTACAATATTGAGTTAATAGTTACATATAATATTGATGCTCTATTAGGCTATTACAGGCTAGGTACAGCATCTGCTGAAATAATTGGTAGGTTACCGACAAAGTAATATTAAATACCGTTAATGTTACAATATTGAGTTTATATTTACATTTAATATTGATGCTCTATTAGGCTATTACAGGCTAGGTGCAGCATCTGCTGAAGTTATTGGTGTGTTACCGACAACGTAATATTAAATACCGTTAATGTTACAATATTGAGTTTATAGTTACATTTAAAATTTATGTTCTATTAGGCTATTACAGGGTGGGTGCAGTATCTGCTAAAGTTAATAGAGTGTTACCGACATAGTAATATTGAATACCGATGATATTACAATTTTGAGTTTATAGTTACATTTAATATTGATGTTGTAATAGGCTATTGGAGGCTAGGTGCAGCATCTGCAAAAGTTAATGGATTTGTTACCGACAAAGTAATAATTAATACCGATGTTATTACAATATTGAGTTTATAGTTACATTTATTATTGATATTGTATTAGGCTATTACAGGCTAGGTGCAGCATCTGCTAAAGTTATAGGAGTGTTATCGACAAAGTAACAATTAATACAGATGGCAATACAATATTGCGATTAAAGTTACATTTAATATTGATGTTGTATTAGGCAATTACTGGCTAGGTGCAGCATCTGCTAAAGTTAATGGACTGTTACCGACAAAGTAATAATTAATACCGATGATATTACAATATTGAGTTTATAGTAACATTTAATATTGATGTTGTATTAGGCTATTACAGGCTAGGTGCAGCATCTGCTAAAGCTAATGCAGTGTTATCGACAAAGTAATAATTAATACAGATGGTATTACAATACTGAGTCTATAGTTACATTTAATATTGATGCTCTATTAGGCTATTACAGGCTATGTGCATCATCTACTGAAGTTATTGGTGTGTTACCGACAAAGTAATATTAAATACCGTTAATGTTCCAATACTGAGTTTATAGTTACATTTAATATTGATGCTCTATTAGGCTATTACAGGCTAGGTGCAGCATCTGCTAAAGTTAATGGATTGTTACCGACAAAGTAATAATTAATACCGATGGTATTACAATATTGAGTTTATAGTTACATTTAATATTGATATTGTATTAGGCTATTACAGGCTAGGTGCAGCATCTGCTAAAGTTATAGGAGTGTTATCGACAAAGTAACAATTAATACAGATGGCAATACAATATTGCGATTAAAATTACATTTAATATTGATGTTGTATTAGGCAATTACTGGCTAGGTGCAGCATCTGCTAAAGCTAATGCAGTGTTATCGACAAAGTAATAATTAATACAGATGGTATTACAATACTGAGTCTATAGTTACATTTAATATTGATGCTCTATTAGGCTATTACAGGCTATGTGCATCATCTACTGAAGTTATTGGTGTGTTACCGACAAAGTAATATTAAATACCGTTAATGTTCCAATACTGAGTTTATAGTTACATTTAATATTGATGCTCTATTAGGCTATTACAGGCTAGGTGCAGCATCTGCTAAAGTTAATGGATCGTTACCGACAAAGTAATAATTAATACCAATGATATTACAATACTGAGTTTATAGTTACATTTAATATTGATGTTGTACTAGGCTATTACAGCCTAGGTACAGCATCTGCTAAAGTTAAAGGAGTGTTATCGACAAAGTAATATTAAATACCGTTGATGTTACAATATTGAGTTTATAGTTACATTTAATATTGATGTTGTATTAGGCTATTACAGGCTAGGTACCGCATCTGCTACAGTTAATGGAGTGTTATCAACAAAGTAATAATAAATACCAATGATATTACAATATTGAGTTTATAGTTTCATTTTATATTGATGTTGTATTGGGCTATTGCAGGCTAGGTGCAGCATCTGCTAAAGTTAATGGATTTTTACCGACAAAGTAATAATTAATACCGATGATATTACAATATTGAGTTTATAGTTACATTTAATATTGATGTTGTATTAGGCAATTACAGGCTAGGTGCAGCATCTGCTAAAGTTATTTAAGTGTTATCGACAAAGTAATAATTAATACAGATGGTATTACAATATTGAGTTTATAGTTACATTTAATATTGATGTTGTATTAGGCAATTACAGGCTAGGTGCAGCATCTGCTAAAGTTATTTAAGTGTTATCGACAAAGTAATAATTAATACAGATGGTATTACAATATTGAGTTTATAGTTACATTTAATATTGATGTTGTATTAGGCTATTACAGGCTAGCTGCAGCATCTGCTAAAGTTAATGGATTGTTACCGACAAAGTAATAATTAATACCGATGATATTACAATATTGAGTTTACAGTTACATGTAATATTGATGTTGTATTAGGCTATTACGGGCTAGGTGTGGCATCTGCTAAAGTTAATGGATTGTTACCGACAAAGTAATAATTAATACCGATGATATTACAATATTGAGTTTATAGTTACATTTAATATTGATGTTGTATTAGGCTATTACAGGCTAGGTGCAGCATCTGCTAAAGTTAATGGTGTGTTACCGAGATAGTAATATTAAATACCGTTGATGTTACAATATTGAGTTTATAGTTACATTTAATAATGATGCTTTATTAGTTTATTACAGGCTAGGTGCAGCATCTGCTGAAGATAATGGTATGTTACCGACAAAGTAATAATTAATACAGATGTTATTACAATATTGCGATTAGAGGTACATTTAATATTGATGTTTTATTAGCCTATTAGAGGCTAGATGCAGCATCTGCTGAAGTTAATGGTGTGTTACCGACAAATTTATAACTAATACAGATGTTATTACAATATTGAGTTTATAGTTACATTTAATATTGATGTTGTATTAGGTTATTACTGGCTAGGTGCATCATCTACTGAAGTTAATGGTGTGTTACCGACAAATGTATAACTAATACAGATGATATTACTATATTGTGATTATAGTTACATTTAATATAGATGTTGTATTAGCCAATTACTGGCTAGGTGCATCATCTACTGAAGTTAATGGTGTGTTACCGACAACGTAATATTAAATACCATTGATGTTACAATATTGCGTTTATAGTTACATTTAATATTGATATTGTATTAGCCTTTTACTGGCTAGATGCAGCATCTGCTGAATTTATTGGTGTGTTACCGACAAAGTAATATTAAATACCGTTAATGTTACAATATTGAGTTTATAGTTACATTTAATATTGATGCTCTATTAGGCTATTACAGGCTAGGTGCAGCATCTGCTGAAGTTATTGGTGTGTTACCGACAAAGTAATATTAAATACCGTTAATGTTACAATATTGAGTTAATAGTTACATATAATATTGATGCTCTATTAGGCTATTACAGGCTAGGTACAGCATCTGCTGAAATAATTGGTAGGTTACCGACAAAGTAATATTAAATACCGTTAATGTTACAATATTGAGTTTATATTTACATTTAATATTGATGCTCTATTAGGCTATTACAGGCTAGGTGCAGCATCTGCTGAAGTTATTGGTGTGTTACCGACAACGTAATATTAAATACCGTTAATGTTACAATATTGAGTTTATAGTTACATTTAAAATTTATGTTCTATTAGGCTATTACAGGGTGGGTGCAGTATCTGCTAAAGTTAATAGAGTGTTACCGACATAGTAATATTGAATACCGATGATATTACAATTTTGAGTTTATAGTTACATTTAATATTGATGTTGTAATAGGCTATTGGAGGCTAGGTGCAGCATCTGCAAAAGTTAATGGATTTGTTACCGACAAAGTAATAATTAATACCGATGTTATTACAATATTGAGTTTATAGTTACATTTATTATTGATATTGTATTAGGCTATTACAGGCTAGGTGCAGCATCTGCTAAAGTTATAGGAGTGTTATCGACAAAGTAACAATTAAAACAGATGGCAATACAATATTGCGATTAAAGTTACATTTAATATTGATGTTGTATTAGGCAATTACTGGCTAGGTGCAGCATCTGCTAAAGTTAATGGACTGTTACCGACAAAGTAATAATTAATACCGATGATATTACAATATTGAGTTTATAGTAACATTTAATATTGATGTTGTATTAGGCTATTACAGGCTAGGTGCAGCATCTGCTAAAGCTAATGCAGTGTTATCGACAAAGTAATAATTAATACAGATGGTATTACAATACTGAGTCTATAGTTACATTTAATATTGATGCTCTATTAGGCTATTACAGGCTATGTGCATCATCTACTGAAGTTATTGGTGTGTTACCGACAAAGTAATATTAAATACCGTTAATGTTCCAATACTGAGTTTATAGTTACATTTAATATTGATGCTCTATTAGGCTATTACAGGCTAGGTGCAGCATCTGCTAAAGTTAATGGATTGTTACCGACAAAGTAATAATTAATACCGATGGTATTACAATATTGAGTTTATAGTTACATTTAATATTGATATTGTATTAGGCTATTACAGGCTAGGTGCAGCATCTGCTAAAGTTATAGGAGTGTTATCGACAAAGTAACAATTAATACAGATGGCAATACAATATTGCGATTAAAATTACATTTAATATTGATGTTGTATTAGGCAATTACTGGCTAGGTGCAGCATCTGCTAAAGCTAATGCAGGGTTATCGACAAAGTAATAATTAATACAGATGGTATTACAATACTGAGTCTATAGTTACATTTAATATTGATGCTCTATTAGGCTATTACAGGCTATGTGCATCATCTACTGAAGTTATTGGTGTGTTACCGACAAAGTAATATTAAATACCGTTAATGTTCCAATACTGAGTTTATAGTTACATTTAATATTGATGCTCTATTAGGCTATTACAGGCTAGGTGCAGCATCTGCTAAAGTTAATGGATCGTTACCGACAAAGTAATAATTAATACCAATGATATTACAATACTGAGTTTATAGTTACATTTAATATTGATGTTGTACTAGGCTATTACAGCCTAGGTACAGCATCTGCTAAAGTTAAAGGAGTGTTATCGACAAAGTAATATTAAATACCGTTGATGTTACAATATTGAGTTTATAGTTACATTTAATATTGATGTTGTATTAGGCTATTACAGGCTAGGTACCGCATCTGCTACAGTTAATGGAGTGTTATCAACAAAGTAATAATTAATACCAATGATATTACAATATTGAGTTTATAGTTTCATTTTATATTGATGTTGTATTGGGCTATTGCAGGCTAGGTGCAGCATCTGCTAAAGTTAATGGATTTTTACCGACAAAGTAATAATTAATACCGATGATATTACAATATTGAGTTTATAGTTACATTTAATATTGATGTTGTATTAGGCAATTACAGGCTAGGTGCAGCATCTGCTAAAGTTATTTAAGTGTTATCGACAAAGTAATAATTAATACAGATGGTATTACAATATTGAGTTTATAGTTACATTTAATATTGATGTTGTATTAGGCTATTACAGGCTAGCTGCAGCATCTGCTAAAGTTAATGGATTGTTACCGACAAAGTAATAATTAATACCGATGATATTACAATATTGAGTTTACAGTTACATGTAATATTGATGTTGTATTAGGCTATTACAGGCTAGGTGCAGCATCTGCTAAAGTTAATGGAGTATTATCGACAAAGTAATAATTAATACAGATGGTATTACAATATTGCGATTAGAGTTACATTTAACATTGATGTTATATTAGGCTATTACTGGCTAGGTGCATCATCTGATAAATTTAATGGAGTGTTATCGACAAAGTAATAATTAATACAGATGGTATTACAATATTGCAATTAGAGTTACATTTAATATTGATGTTGTATTAGGCTATTACTGTCTAGGTGCAGCATCTGCTAAAGTTAATGGATTGTTACCTACAAAGTTATAATTAATGCCGATGATATTACAATATTGAGTTTATGGTTACATTTAATATTGATGTTGTATTAGGCTATTTCTGGATAGGTGCAGCATCTGCTAAAGTTAAAGGATTGTTACCGACAAAGTTATAATTAATGCCGATGATATTTCAATATTGAGTTTATAGTTACATTTAATATTGATGTTGTATTAGGCTATTACGGGCTAGGTGCAGCATCTGCTAAAGTTAATGGTGTGTTACCGAGATAGTAATATTAAATACCGTTGATGTTACAATATTGAGTTTATAGTTACATTTAATAATGATGTTGTATTAGGCAATTACTGGCTAGGTGCAGCATCTGCTAAAGTTAATGGACTGTTACCGACAAAGTAATAATTAATACAGATGTTATTACAATATTGCGATTAGAGGTACATTTAATATTGATGTTTTATTAGCCTATTACAGGCTAGATGCAGCATCTGCTGAAGTTAATGGTGTGTTACCGACAAATTTATAACTAATACAGATGATATTACTATATTGTGATTATAGTTACATTTAATATTGATGTTGTATTAGCCTATTACTGGCTAGGTGCATCATCTACTGAAGTTAATGGTGTGTTACCGACAACGTAATATTAAATACCATTGATGTTACAATATTGCGTTTATAGTTACATTTAATATTGATATTGTATTAGCCTTTTACTGGCTAGATGCAGCATCTGCTGAATTTATTGGTGTGTTACCGACAAAGTAATATTAAATACCGTTAATGTTACAATATTGAGTTTATAGTTACATTTAATATTGATGCTCTATTAGGCTATTACAGGCTAGGTGCAGCATCTGCTGAAGTTATTGGTGTGTTACCGACAAAGTAATATTAAATACCGTTAATGTTACAATATTGAGTTAATAGTTACATTTAATATTGATGCTCTATTAGGCTATTACAGGCCAGGTACAGCATCTGCTGAAGTTAATGGAATGTTATCGACAAAGTAATAATTAATACACATGGTAATACAATATTGCGATTAGAGTTACATTTAACGTTGTTGTTGCATTAGGCTATTACAGGCTATTTGCAGCATCTACTGAAATTAATGGATTGTTATCGACAAAGTAATAATTAATACCGATGATATTACAATATTGCGGTAATAGTTACATTTAATATTGATGCTCTATTAGGCTATTACTTTCTAGGTGCAGCATCTGCTGAAGTTAATGGAGTGTTACCGACAAAGTAATAATTAATACAGATGGTATTACAATATTGCGATTAGAGTTACATTTAAAATTGATGTTGTATCAGGCTATTATTGGCTAGGTGCAGCATCTACTGAAATTAATGGATTGTTATCGACAAAGTAATAATTAATACTGATGATAATACAATATTGCGGTAATAGTTACATTTAATATTGATGCTCTATTAGGCTATTACTTTCTAGGTGCAGCATCTGCTGAAGTTAATGGAGTGGTACCGACAAAGTAATAATAAATACCGATGATATTACAAATTTGTAATTGATGTTGTATGATGAATATGTGATGAATTTTGATGTTGTATTAGGTTAGTACTGGCTAGGAGCAGCATCTGTTGAAGTTAATGTAGTGTTACTTTTAAAGTAATATTACATATTGTTGATATTATTGCGATACTAGTTATATATAATATTGATGTTGTATTAGGCTATTACTGGCATAATTTGAAGTTATTTAATTGGAATTAGCATAGTTATAATAAGTAACGAGTTTAGTTGAATATTGCAATCATAGCTTCTTTAAATATTTAATGTATTCTGGCCTACCACTGGTAGCTGGCTGTTTTTAATGCAACGAATTATACATGGGTGTTTTAGGAGCGTTAATATCATGATTTCAGTACAGATTGAAGTTATAGAACCAGCCTCCACTATCGGTTGCATTAAAATTGATGGATTTGTATATCCACTGCCATAGTTGTAGTTCGACCATTGGTTCCACAGTGGTAGGCCTATTGCGTTTGTATTTTACTTTGATTTACTGAGTAGACCTATGCAGAATTTAAACCCTTTATATTAGGTCTATAATACTGAAGAAAAGTTTGTTTATGAGGAATAATAAACAGTTTTGTTGTTATTAAAGACTTATTTATTCCCTCACAAATTAAAGTTTGCTTAGTTTAAAATTGTTAATATTTTGATTTTAAAGTTCTGTAAAGAGTTTTTTTAACCCTAATTCCCAAAAATAAATAGTGAAGCAAAATGACATATGTGTAATAGACTACTTTTCTTAGTTAGTTTTCGAAATCTTCTTGCACCGGAAGGCCATAAAATTGTCGGATATTCTGCCAGACTAACTTTAGGACAAATATTTATGTTGCTTTAAAATTGGAAAGTATTTATGTAATAATTGTATTTGTAATAGAAAGATAAGACAAAAGAATTTCAGTGTAACCATGAGGTTGTATACACAATAAAACAAAATATTTTCTTTACTACGCCTTCAAAAGATGTGAGAAGAGGCGCTCATTTGTATGAATGTGTGATTGCAATTAATGAAAAAAATGGATGAATAATATTATAAAAATAAAAATAATATTAAAATAATAGTAATATTAAAATTACATTATTTAATATTGTTATTATATTATTGTTATTTTATTATTAGAAAAACAATAAATGTTATTATTATTGTTATTATTATTATTATTATTTGTTTAATAATGTTAATGTACTTTTAATTATTACTTCTTTCTGGATATATTATAAAATATACGCATAACTCTTCTATTACGAAAGCCTTCGTTTTCTATTTTTCTGCAATAAGGATAGTTTGTTTATTTCTACATCTTTGAGATTTTAGCCATCTTCTAGAAATCATTATACTACTGGCAATTACAATTAAGCTTCCTCGCATGTACAGTTAAATGTAAACTTATTTCTCTTGAAACGTTTTTTAATATTTCAAAATTTTCAATTCCCTGATTTTTCCCTTTGTTACCGTGTACGTTTTCAGTTTTTAAAGATATGAAATAGAATGACGGTGAAAAACCTTTAACCCTAAATGAAAGAAATAATAATTCTCATTCTCAAAAGTTAGACCGTTAAATTAAAAAAAAGTCTCATTGTTCAATTTTGTGCATATTGTCTCATGGAAATATTAACTTGGAATTTTCATGCTTTGCGAGATATGGGGGGGGGGGGGTCATGTATCACCTGATATAGATCCACTATGACTGATTCATATGACAGAGAAAAACTCACTACAAATCCTTGAATTGTGTAGAAATTGTCAAGTAATGGTTACATTTGCGGTTATGCTGAGTACTCTAAACATATCTCCTAAGGAACTAGGAGAATTGAGACTAAAGTGGGTAAGCGATGGGAATGCGTTCATCCCTGGAATACTTCCAGGAGAGTCGAGGCACATCTGATATAGATCCACTATAGGTACCTCACGTGACAGATATATCTTTGCTACAGCTTTCCCAACCCTAATGTGTAGAAATAGTCACGTAATGGATATATTTTGGGTTATGGTGAATACCCTAAACATATCACCTGAAGAAGTAGCAGAATCGAGGCTAAAGTGAATAGGCGCTGAGAATGGGTTTATCCATTGAATGCTCCTGGTTTTGGGAGATGGGGGAGAGTTGAGACTCGCCTGAAATAGATCCACTATAATTGACTCACATGACAAAAAACCTCGCTACAATTCCTCGCATTGTGTAGAAATGGTCACGTGTTGGTTACATTTGGGGTTAGGATAACTACTATAAGTAGCTTACACTAGAGAAAAACCTCGCTACAATTCCCCGCATTGTGTAGAAATGGTCACGTGTTAGTTACATTTGGGGCTAGGATAACTACTATAAGTAGCTTACATGAGAGAAAACCCCAGCTACCATTCCCCGCATTGTGTAGAAATGGTCACGTGTTAGTTACATTTGGGGCTAGGATAACTACTATAAGTACCTTACATTAGAGAAAAACCTCGCTACAATTCCCCGCATTGTGTAGAAATGGTCACGTGTTAGTTACATTTGGAGCTAGGATAACTACTATAAGTAGCTTACATGAGAGAAAACCCCAGCTACAATTACTCCAATTTTGTAGAAATGGGCACGTGATGGTTACACTTTGGGTTAGGCTCAATACCCTAAACACATCACCTGAAGAACTAGGAGGATAAAGTGAGTAGGCGCTGAGGATGTGTCCGTCCCAGGAATGCTCCAGGTTTTGAAAGATATCGGAGAGTCAATGCCTACTTGAGATAGATCCACTATAAGGGATTCAAGTGATAGAAATAACCCTGGTACAGCTTCCCCAATCCTATTGTTTAGAACCCTAGTTACGTAAAGGTTATATCTGAGGTTAGGCTAAGTTCCTTAAACATATCTCCTGAGGAACTAAGATGATTGAATATAAACTGAGTATTGCGTTGACGATTTGTTCGTTCCTGAAATGGTTCCGGTTGTTTGGAGCTGTGGGAGATTCATAGTACACCTGAGTTAGATCCACTATAGGTGACTGACTGACAGAGATAACCTCGCCACAGCTCCCCCAAACATAAAATCTATGAATAGGCAGTAATAGATACATTCAGGGTTAGGCTGAGGACGCTATACAAATCTTGTTAGAAACTAAGAGAATAGACGCTAAAATGAATATTGCGTTGAGGATGTGGCCATTCGTGGAGTGCTAACGTGGCTATATGCGAGTAATAAATCAAACATTAAGGAAAACCTATCACAAAACACTTGACAAGACTTATGTTTGTATATTTAAGAGAGAGAAGGCTAGTGTTTTGAGAAGTCCGACATGACTCGGACTCTTGGCTAGGTAGCCTTGATTACGAGTGGTTGGAGAGTTACGACTTTGGGATTGTATTTAGAAAGAGTATCCCAGGCAAAGCCCGTCATATCAAATAAAATATTCATTGCCTAAATTTTTTAAAACATTATTTATTTTCTGTCACACTGCTAATTAACGGAAGATTATTATCCTATGCTATTCCAATAGACTACTAATACCCTCTAAATCAAAATATAAATTATGCAATTATAACTATTTTGTTTTGATTTTACCTTATTTAGATCTCCATGAACAAAATATAATCATGATAGGAATCAATTTAGTTTAAATACTTAGTATGTTTTTGCAAGGATTTTCATTCATCGGACGAATAAATGATCTTATGCACTTAATTAGTCTATATCTTAATATATATATATATATATATATATATATATATATATATATATATATATATATATATATATATACACTTGCCTATAGTAGTACTTTGTCTAAATGAAAAAAAAACATTGATAGAGGCGAGTTCTATTGTCAGTTCAAACCCTCCACACACCTCCAGGAACTGTCGTTCTAATTTAAACAAAAAGCATCTGCTACAATCGGTAAATAATGACATATTATGATAAAGGGTATAAGTCTAAATTAGCAGTTCAAGATGATAATACAAAGATTAAAATAAATTAGCTTCATGTTAGAAAATGTCCTTCTATGTTGGCTCTACTATTAGTTGATGCGATTAGGAGCTTCTAAACATATCTTCACCTTATTTAATGAAGCAAATATGTACAGTAATATATGTATGTAAACCTATATACATATTATTAAATAAATCTAAACTAATGAATAACACAAGTGGTTTCACCCCTTTACAGGGATTAAAAAATAATATTTGTACTATTTGCATTTGTAATTAATTGTATTTAAACATTTATTATTTTTTCTTTTAAAATTAAAATATTTTTAATGGGTATTCCACGAAACATCGTGTTTTTCGCACCATCAAGAAATATGAGGTGTGGTTAGTAGACCTAGCTCTAAGAGTATGAGATTTTAGCCGAGTTACACCAGATTTGCTCACTTTACTCGTTTTGCCTTCTCTGTTCACTTTTTACATAGATTGTTAGAATATCGGTCTTCTCGTGATGATCTTGTATTAGGTCCGAGTTATTATTTTTAATTAAGGTTTTGCTCTAGGTTCATTAGTATTATTTTTTGTTCTTGTTATAGTAGTGGTTATTATTAGACCCTATTATTATTACCATAATTATTATATCCTACAACACCGTGCTCACACGTCTATGAGCCAGATGCGCCCAAATATAAAAAGGTTGAACAGGTTACCCTCGTTTATTTTGTTGTTTTAATTTTCAATGTAAAATGTATTTAGGTTTACTATAAACGCAGTTTACTAGAAATTATAACTGTCTATATCTGTCGATTATATCTTGATTCATAGATATAACTTACTTCTACATTTTTTTACAACTTGGTAGGAAAATTTTCTCTGATCATCTGCTAGTAAGCCAACTAATATACCTAGAAAAAAAGACATATTTATTGAGTTGAAAATGAAAGTTGGATTTAGTTTCAATATAAATTGGTTGATATTCTATTTTATAGTTCTGTAATTCATTCTATTAACTCAATCGCCAAAAATGGGAGTAAGGCAGAAAGAAATATGGGTAGGCCTAATATATTTTACAGAAACATATTTTACCTCTTATTAAAGAGGTAAAACATATCACTCTTGTCCTTCTTACCCTATCATAGCGACAAGTAACCAAACAAACATTCCAGGAAAACTGGGAACAGAATATTTGTGATGGTTTTATTTATTCCGACGGAGCAATTGAGAAGTCTTTTAATTGCAAGTGCATACGTTCATGTAAACCAATATTTTGATGACATATCTTGTAGAATCACGTAATTGTTCTGCAACAATTTTCGACCTCATCCAACCTAAACAGGCCTTGAGACTGAACGCACTACTATTCAGCATAACTAAGCTATATATACAAACTTGTGGAGCTGCCGACATAGTAAAGCAAGATGCACGTCAGCGGTAAACTGATAACCACCACGCTGATAGTCGGCGCTGTTTGCCAAGTAAGTAACTTAAGTAACTATTTTAAACTATTAATTGATTTTGTGTCAGAGACAACGTGTGTAAACAAAATAAAACTTGAAGAATGTGTTGACTAGGTAAATGCGGTTTTGTCCTCGTAGACTCGTGCGATGAGTACTGCGTAATTTCGAAACATTCAAAACAATGATGATGCTTATAATAAATGTAGACTACTCATTATTTTTAGCACTTGACTAATCATTGGCATAGTTTTTGTAAAATAGTTGATATTAAACACCATCGCCTTTAGTAAAATAGTTATTAATAAACACCGTTGCCATTAGTAAAATAGTTATTAATAAATGGCATTGCCTTTGGTAAAATAGTTAATATAAACACCACTGTCTTTGGTAAAATAATTGATAATAAACACAATGGTGTTTATTAGTAAAATAAACTTTCCTTTGGTAAAATAATTATTAATAAATAGCATTGCCTTTGTTAAAATAGGTATTAATAAATTCCATTGCCTTTCGTAAAATAGTTATTATAAACACCAATGCCTTTGGTAAAATAGTTGATAATAAACACCATTGTCTTTAGTAAAATAGTTATTAATAAATAGCATTCCGTTTGGTAAAATAGTTGATGATAAACACCACTGCCTTTAGTAAAATAGTTATTAATAAATATCATCTCCTGTGGTAAAATAGGTAATAATAAACACAGTTGCCTTTAGTAAAATAGTTAATAATGAATAGCATTGCCCTTGGTAAAATAGTTATTAATAAACCCCATTACCTTTGGTAAAATAGTTATTTATAAACAGCATTGTCTTTAGTAAAATAGTTATTAATAAACATAATTGCCTTTGATTAAATAGTTACTAATAAACACCATTGCCTTTAGTAAAATAGTTATTTATAAACACCATTGTCTTTAGTAAATTAGTTATTAATAAACTGCAATAGCATTAGTAACATAGACAACATAAAATTATTGATAATGAATGACAGTACTTTCATTAAAATAACCAATAATAAATGGAATTATTTTAGCAAAATAGATATTAATACATAGAAATAACTACAGAAGTTAATAAAGGACGATACCTGCAGTACAATATTAAATACTAAACGACAATTTTTCTACTAAATAATAATAAAAAACAACGTACCTTCAGTAAAGTAATCGAAAATAAAAGCAAAGAGCTTTAGTAAAATAGATACCAATAAAAGCAATTTCATTATTAAAATAGACAATAATAAAAGCCAGTGTCTTTATTAAAATAATCGATAATAATATGCGGATTTAGCAAAATAGATAACAATAAAGGAAATTTCTTCAGTAAAATAGTCAATAATAGACAGCATTGTCTTTAGTAAAATAGTTATTTATAAACAGTATTCTCTTTAGAAAAATAGTTAATAATAAACGTCTTTGTCTTTAGCAAATTAGTTGATAATAAACAGCATTCCATTTAGTAAAATAGTTATTAATAACCAGCATTGCGTTTAGTAAAATTATTTATTAATACACAGAATTGTCTTTAGTAAAATAGTTGATAATAAACAGATTTCCATTTAGAAAAATAGTTATTAATAACCAGAATTGCGTTTAGTAAAATTAGTTATTAATAAACAGAATTGTCTTTAGTAAAATAGTTGATAATAAACAGATTTCCATTTAGAAATAGTTATTAATAAACAGCATTGCGTTTAGTAAAATTAGTTATAATTAAACTGAATTGCTTTTAGTAAAATAGTTTATCTTAATAATAAACAGCATTTCTTTTAAAGTAAAATAGTTATTAGTAAACTGCAATATCATTAGTAAAATAGTTTAACGCGAAGGACAATTTTTTTGTTAAATTGTTAATAATGAATGAAAGTACTTTTAATAAAATAAACAATAATAAATGCAATTTTTTAGGAGAATAGTTATTCATAAATAGAAATACCTATAGTATAGTAGTTAATAAAGGACGTTACCTGCAGTAAAATATTAAATACTAAACGGCAATTTTTCTAATAAATAATAATATACAATGTACCTTCGGTAAAGTAGGTACATCGATAATAAAAGGCAACAGTTTTGATAAAATAGATAATAATAAATCAATTTTTTTAGTAAAATAGTCAACAATAAACGGCAGTGGCTTTAGTAAAATAATCGATATTATTTGGCAACAATTTTAGTAAAATTGGATTGTACGAATTAAGTTTTGAAAATGGAGTCACTCCGAAACGCGTCAACAGAGGAAAATATTGTAAAGTTAGGAAAGGGATAAAACTGTACTCAATGATATATATTTAGTAAAATAGATAACAATAAATAACAATATCTCTAGTAAAATAGTAAATAACAAACGGCAATGCCTTTACTAAAATAATAAATTGAAAAAGCATTAATAATAAAATGTCTTACTCTGTTATTCACAACTAATAACATTGGTAAGATTAAAATATAAAGGAAAAATTAATGGAAGATACGGTTTTCTTTCAGTTTTTAAAAACTGAACATTTTTCTTAAAATGGCGTATTCTTGAGCACTCAGGGGTAAAAATAAATAATAAAAGTAATAAACCAGAAATAACAACCTCTGTATAGGCCTATTGTTAATATCAATAACATTAAATAAAGTAGGCCTAACCATGTTACTAAACGTACAATAACATCGCAGTCCTTAGTAGCATTGGATTTGAAGTACGGTATTGTAACCTTGAAGAAAAAATAATTAAGAAAACAACTTTTACTTTGAAGATTATTTTAAGATCGTTATAAAAGCTACGGAACCAATTCCATTTGAGTAAATATTACTGAGTAGATTGTATTTTCATGTTCATGAAGTAATGTTTTTGAGTTTTTTTTGTTACTTTAGATGGTCGGGGGTCAATACTACTATGGCAATAACGATGCCTCCTGCGGGAACTACAATCCAGCTTCAACACTGGTAGGTACTACAATAATATGGAGAAATTGTAACGATCGGGTTGTCTTAAATGTTCAACACCGGTTGGTATTAGATGCAGGCTAGAATTGTAAGGCTCTAAAGCTCGGTACTAGAGCTACGTATGGAGTCAACCATAGTTGTGGGTAGTAGAAACTTGGCATTTGTGAGACATTTTTGCAGTTCTAGGGGAGGCCATAGCATGGAAAATCCCAGTGGTGGCTCGAGCCCAAAACCAGAGATCAATAACAAAAAAACATTATTTATTAAATAAGATTTATCTACATTATTACGAGCAATTATTCATCATATAACATGATCCATCATTATATAATAACAAAAACGTCAGAACCACAGCGACCATGTGACCGATCACTTAGTCGCAGACAGTCTCGTTCCGCCTGGTTGCAAGGAAACACCCAGTGACGTCATTCCTAGTGGAGAAAAATCCTTGGAAGGCCCATACAAAAAGAAAGAGCTAGGCAGCGCCGTAAGTATCAATTAGTTTGCACACGGGTTCAAACCTCGGGACTGTTCGGTTACGATCATCTCCGTCCGAAGAGAATCATCTCCACTCCTCTCCGAGTTTGTTGACTTTCACAGTTAAGAATGAATTGAGATTGGTTTGTTAATAGGTAAACCCGTGACTTGAGATCCAATGTCTTCAATAAGTAAAAATAAAATTAAAAATACCAATATATTTCCTTCATTAGAATCAATCACATCGTACTAAGCAGTATCTATCTGTTTTCTAAAACAGCCTTTTAAGTTTTTATGATACCGATTTCTTTGGCTTAAAAACATTAACACTCTTACGATCTGCATCCTCCATAAGTTTTAGGCCCCAAACGCCAATGAAAAATCCTAAACTCTCGTATATGACCCCCCCCCCCTCAGTGCCCTTCGTCTTTAAGCAGATATTATTACACAGTATTACTCCAGGACTGTACGTGTGCAGTTATAATAAGCATGCTTCATGGAGAGCAAAGAGTGTCAAAGTGAGGAACTTGAAACAAAAAGCAAATTATTGAGGAAAATACTCTGTCTGATCGAGAATATTGCTGATTATAACAAGTTATCGACATGCTCCAAAAGAATGCCTTATCCGACTTATGTGAGTCCGACTTATCTAGATTTTACTGTATGATAAATCAAAACACAATGATAAACGAAAAAAGAATTAAGAACCCAATTAGTGTAAGCTACTTATAATTAGCAGTACAAAACTAGGCAAATATTTTTGTGTCTGTTTTTGAAGGCTATTACAGCCTTGTTATGGACCGGATTGCGTGAGTTCTACGTAGGGACATGACTGCATTGTTGTGGGAGTAAACCAGTCAGCAGTATCTACTTTGGCTCTAAGGGAATTTGTTTCCCGCTACGCTCCCAATTTAGGGAATGTTTAATGTGAAGCCTCCATTCATGTAGCCTATACTAATGTTAGGAGCATATAAGTTCATAGTCATGTTGAAAACAATAATGCCCGTTAGAATCATGATTTAGTGGGAAGGATTTTTTCAGGGAATTGCAGAAAATGATGGCAACTATGACATACTGCAAAAAGATAGCATATCATTACCATTGAAATTCTAAAGAATTTGAGGGCTGATTTTAATAGAACAGTTTTAAAGAGTACAGTAAACTTTATAATCCAGCCTTTGGCCTATCCGGCCAAAGGTGTGTGTGTGTGTGTGTGTGTGTGTGTGTGTGTGTGTGTGTGTGTGTGTGTGTGTGTGTGTGTGTGTGTGTGTGTGTGTGTGTGTGTGTATATATATATATATATATATATATAAAGTATGAAAGTGTATGTTTCATAGTGTTGTGTGTTTATATATTTTGCTTAACAGGCTGTCTTACTCACAGGTTTCTTCAGGAGCCCAGCAACAGACTTACTATAACAACCAACCTTCCTGCTTACCGCAATCGCAGATGACCTATGATTATTACCAGAACCAACCTGCAGCAGATTGTAGCAGCTCGTCGTATACACCTAATCAACCAGACCTTTACGTTCAGGAGTACCGGAACAAGCATTCACCTCCGACGTCATATAGTGCATTCGATTCGAATTATGGCAGAGCTATGGTGGATCCAGGATCATATAATGCTCAGAAAGGATTTAACATTCGTGAAGAAAAACTTAATTTTGGAGCAATACGGAAACCTATGGAAAGTGAAACAGGAGAAAATGTGCAAAACGTCCCCGAGGACGGTCTGTACGTTTTCAGAAACCAAATAATGGAGTTTAGACCAAGCTACCGTAAACCTTCGTATGATAAGGAGGGCGATGTGTCATACTTCGATGGCAGGGAAGACTGTAGCTGCGACCGCGACGACAGACCTCGTTACTCCACTTACCGAGATGCAGGCTACGTTTCCGAGGGCCCTCAGTTCCAACAGGGAGCTCCAGCGTCTCAGATTCAAGCACCGCCCTGCCAGTATTCTAGCAATCCTGCAGAGTGTTATCAAGGAAACGACGATTTCGACTGCAGTAGGGGAGCTGGAAATTCAATGTGGAGGTTTTCTCCAAGGCATGGTAACTACGACTAGCACATGCCACTTACATTGCCACACGGTCTTATTTAAAACTATTTTATTGTCATTTTATAGTTGTCTGTTTTGTAGTTATTGTTACTGTAGTGTAAATATTACATTTGTAAAAAAAACAATTGAGTAATTTTGTTTTCTTCTGAATAGTTCTCTAATTCTAATATGAAATAGCCTGAAATGCTTGGTATAGTGCGGACCACGTAATCGTGCACTTGCCCTGAGAGATAGCATAAGATTTCTCGCGTACTACTACTTCTGAAAACATGTAACATAATCAGAATCTTCTATATATCAACAGCTTCTGCAACCGATATGTCTACACATATCAACATTGTTTGTTATTTCATACCTAAGCTAATTTATCGTATAATTCATATAATATCTACCGTCTCATGAAAGTCAGTTATTAACAATCCTAATTAATGTTTGTAGGAAAGTATTTATTCTGACCTTCTACCTCCAGTCTCGCCTACTGCGATTTCTCAAGGCCAAGTGCATGGTTCTCTACGCAGGGGCCGGGTCTATATGAACTAAACACCCCAATTAAACAAAACGAAATTACCAATGAAAATATTTTATTTTAACTTGATTCATTTACTTAGAAATTGAAGAAATACAGTATGTCATCAAGAGTTTTCAATCTTTTCATCGGTGAAAGATTATTTCTTGTCGATAATATTTAGTTTATTAGTGGAAACTGATCTTTCGGCTTCAACAGACTTGATTGAACACTAATTATCCCACATACTGACTGCAATGAACATTCCTCTGGTGAAGATGCAATGCCTCTTATGCACTCGTTAAATGATTGAATTTTTTACTTTTTTCTGCGATTTAAAAATGAAATTCTCTTGGTAACTGAACTGACAAAGTGAGAAAGGATTCACTGAGACTTAATTCTTCTAAAGATTTGAATATTGTGTATGGATGAAACTGATATTACGAAAAACAGTATCACAGTTTCACACACGCAGCACTGCAACATATATTCAATGCTTGCAACTATAACTTTCAATGGTTTCCTTGAGAGAAAGTCACTGAAAACATCTTGTGATTAAATAGAGGCAATATATCTTTATACCCTACAAGTGCACACCAGCTGAAATGACTTTATCGATATAAGGAAAGATATATCGTATCCCTTTTGCAACGTAATGAAACCATGTGATGAGCACGTGACATGGATAAGATTGGGAAACGACTTTATCATAGCTGTATCGTAATGGCTTATAACTAGGGATGGCCGAAGTTGACGATTTTACTCAACTGTTGCGCACGCAACAGTTGCCGGTACACATCAGTTTAAAACAACTGATGTCAAACATTAGGTTGCAAGTGACTGTGCTTGAACTAATGCGAGCACATTAGTTGAATGAAAACATCAGCTTCGGCCGTCCCAACTAATGCGGGCTACAGCTAACTAATGTATTGATTATTAGGAGTAAATATAGGCTAATAATAACACTTAGATTTCTATTAAAAAAATATGCATAAATACATATAAAATAAAACTCGTTTTATTCAAGGCTTACTAATTTACTTAAGGTAAAAACAATTACCCTGAAATATATTTATATTAGCCCTACATAAGAAATCCTTTTACCATTAAAACAAATATATATAAATACATATAAAATAAAACTCGTTTTACTCAAGGCTTACTAATTTACTTAAGGTAAAAACAATTACCCTGAAATATATTTATATTAGCCCTACATAAGAAATCCTTTTACCATTAAAACAAATATATATAAATACATATAAAATAACGCTCATTTTATTTAAGACTTACTAATTTACTTAAGGTAAAAACAATTACCCTGAAATATTTATAATTAGACTTACATAGTTAGGTATTCCATTTTAACATTTAAAAATATGTAAAATATATTTTAATTTGAAAATATTTAAAGTACCTATACAAAATAAATATGTAGACCAGGGTATTTTTTCGAGAAAATTATTTTAAAAATTGGTAAATTGTAAAACGTGACTTAGAACTTAAATATTTATATATAAAAAATGCGTGTTTCCCTTAATTATTTACATATTATTCTATTATATATTATTATTAAAACTATATTATTATTATTAATAATTAAAACAAAAAATCCGTTTCCCCTGCTAGCTTCTATTTAACTGTTGAAAACTTAGTTTCAATAAAAAGTACAAGTAATTACATTTGAAGCCGGTACCGCAATCATACCTTGTATTTGCTAATCCATCAAATTTATTCTAGACATTTCGGAAACAATCACCTTTTATATTACTTGATTTCCCATGGTTAGTTATAGTTAATCATAGCGTCATCTTAGGAAACAAAAATTTCATGAGTTCGACATTATGATAGTATGCGGGACAATAGTTCTCGAAAAATACCATACAGTATTAGATTTTGTCCGATAAAATATATGTGATTGCATACGTTTCGTACATATTGTTCAGATATACAGCTTGTCAACAATTCGACCCTCTTTGAATGATTTACGCGAGATGGAATGTGATTATGGTAGTGTTTAAAAATATAACAGATATCTCCTTAATTATAAAATAAGTTTTGTCATAATATTTTTCACGTTCAGATTTTAAATATGAGTTTAAGTACAACATTTTTGTAAGTAATAAGCTTATGATAAATTATGTTTTCGTTATTGGAAAATTATTTCTTTTTTTTAGTAAGTAAACATATATATTACGGGTTCTTTTCTTTGAAGTTGGTTGTATTTTTTAAAATTATTTAATATATTTTTATGTTGCAATGAAACAATTTTAATGGATCAGTTTCTGAAGCATTTTACCGCCTAAAATAATACGGAAAATTATACTCGTAAAAATCAATTATAGACTGACATAAATGATAACATATAAGGAATTATTAATTAGGTCTGTAATCAATAGCAACTCTTGCAGAGTTATTAGACATTAGGGACTTCCTACACATCAGGTTGGCCGAAAGCAACTGTTGAATCACATTAGTTTGTTACGCACTACACACCAGGTCAGCAGGAAACAACCGATGCGCACGCATTAGTCTGCTACACATTAGGTTAGCATAAAACAACTGTTGGCACGCATTAGTCTGCTACACATTAGGTTAGCAAAAACCAACTGTTGGCAGGCATTAGTTTGCTACGCATTAGGTTAGCAGAAAACAACTGTTGCCAGGCATTAGTTTGCTACGCATTAGGACTTTCTCCACATCAGTTGCGCGCGCATTAGGTTGCGTAGAGGCAACTGTTGCCAAACAACTGATGCCGTTGTTTTCGTCCATCCCTACTTATAACACAACTATATGAAGCTGTATATCTAAACTGTGCACCCTATAAAACTCAACCGCAGATTCAGTAGACCATAGACGTCGCAGTGAATCGTTTAAAATAGTTTTGGATTATTTTATTTATGCAGCGGAACAATACTGCATACAAAGGTTTACAAAGATCCGAGGAAAATATGCTGCCTTCAGCCCAATGTGCTGATTTCACTTGTGTTAAAAGTATCTGTATTCTGTTCTCACTATATTCATTCGATCCGATATTTACAGTTGTTTCCGAATGCTGTTCTGACTGAAATTTGTTTTTGCCTCCATTGTAAGCATTGACAGGTTATTGTGGCACCAAGGGATGCCCAACATATCTACAAACATGATAATAGATATTCCAGTTTTATATAGGCCTAAGTAAGGTAAATAAATAAGGCTAACCCCGAAAATATGAATTTCTTATACGCTCGTAGGGGTTTTTGAAAAATTCCGGACCTCAGTTATCTTATTTTGATACCAGAGAAAAAACCTTTTTCTCATAACCCCCATAACCCACCCATCCCTCGTGGCAGCCATTTTCTAAACGGGGTTAATTGTCCATGTACCAAACCCATAAGTTATTTTCATGAAAAATCAAGAGATAGTGAAATGAAATACTACGGTAAGTGTTACGCTAAGAGCGGGGTGAAAAAACCTGGCAAGATAGAAACCCTGCCCAGAAAATCATGCAGGAAACCTGAGAGCTATGATATCCTCATGCTAAGGGGTAAGGAGGGGTATTACCTTACAAATACCTTGTTAATGAGGCTAGGGTAGGAATGAGATGCATTTTTTCTTCCGCGGTCTACTCGAAACTAAAATGGCGTGCAAAACAAAATGAATTATTTTGTTGGGCTAAGCTGCGTCCCTGCGGATGTGCCTCTGCGTCACCTGAAACAGAACTGTAAAGCAGATTTATAATAGTATGAACATTTCATTTATATATGATTATAGCTAGGCGGTCAGTAGGGGCAGCAGCCGTCTGTGTTTGTCTTGGGTGTGGACTTACCTACCGAGTGAGGAAATGAGTGAGGCTGTTGTATGTGCATGGTCCTGCTTGAAGAACTTTGTTCCTAAGTGTCGCATATGTTGTTTGATTAAAGCCACTTTCACGTCAGTGTGAAGAAGTGTTATTCTTATCCATCTAGGTGTCTTCTTGATTATTCGCATAATTTTATTTTGGAATAACTGGAGTCTGCGTGTCTGTTAATTATCTGCATGATCCCAGACAAGAGAAGCGTACGTGAGTATGATACGCAACGTCGATACATATATCGTTGTGAAAGCAGGCTTGTTCTGTTAAGCATAAAATACAGTTAGTTAGTCTAATTTTTGCTTTCTTTAGCGTGTTGGTGATATGAAGGTCCCAAGTCAAGCTTCTGTCAAGTAACACCAGGTAACTTGACTTGATTTCCCAAATGAATGTCCTCGCGTAGTAGTTTGAAGTGTAGTAGTAGTAATAGTGGTGTGTCGAATTTGTGTCAGAGGTTTGAAGAGGAATTTGTTTTTTACTCTGGTCTAGGCCTCCAGAACCCACCCAGCCCTCACCAGAGCCAACCTCTAGCGAGCTACTTCCGTTTCACGTACGCACGTGGTAGTAAGACTACGCGATTGATTGCCCATGTACCAAGCTGATATGACGTTTCAACGGAAAATAAGGAGATAGTAAAGTGAAACAGAACTGTATGTGTCTCGCAAAAAGCGGGATGAAAAACCTGGTAAGACAGAAACTCTACCAGGAAAAACCTTGCTAGAGATCATGGGGTAACTCCGCGACCCTGGGGTTAGGATATTCCTATGCTAAGAGAGGAGGGGAGGGTAAGAGGAGGATAAGGAGGGGTATTATCTTGCAAATAACTTGTTAGTGAGCTATGAAATGTATGACATGCACCTCTTCGTCCTCTGCCTACTCGAAACTGAAATGGAATGCACGGGGAAAAGAGTACTTCAGTTGGGGCTGAGCTGCGACCCTGGGGATGTATCCCTCCGTTACCTGGAACATAACTGTTTTGGAGAAAATTTTTTTACCCGGGTCTGGGCCCTGAAAACCCGCCCAGCCCTAGTGGCAGCCAAGCTCTATCGAGGTGTCTCCGTCTCACATGCGCATACGGTTAGTATCCCTACCGCGAGTGAAGAAAACTGGATTGATTGCCCGTGTACCAAGCTAATAAACTGGAGAGGTATGTTTTTTTTTATTATTAATTTTTTTAATCCGGGTCTGGGCCCACAAAACCAGGCCAGCCCCCGTGGCAGCCAACCTCTATCGAGCTGTCTCCGTCTCACATGCGCATGCGGGATCCCTACCGTGAGTGAAAAAAACGGGGTTATTTGCTCATGAACCAAGCTCATAAGGTCTTTCCATGGAGAATCAGTAGATAGTGAAATGAAACAGTACTAAGTGTCGCGCTAAGAGCGGGATAAAAAATCCGCACAAAAAAGAAACCCTGCCAGGAAAAATCCCGCGACAGATCATGCAGGAAGCCTGAGGGCTTGGAACACCTTAGGCTAAGAGAAAAGAAGGGGTATTAATTTACAAATAAATTGTTAGTGAGTCTATTGCAGGAATGGCATGCACCTCTACTTCTGCTGCCTACTCGAAACTGAAAAGGCATGCAGTCAAATTTAGTACTTCCGTTTTTGCTAAGCTCCGACCCTGGGGATGTGTCCCTGCGTTAACTAGAACATACTGTGAAGCAGAATCTTTTAATATGTATATTTTTATTTTTTTATTATGGTTAGAGCTAGGCGGTCAGTAAGGACAGCGGCCTTCTGTGTGTGTCGTGGATGGGCTAGTATCTACCCAGTACGGAAATCAGTGTGGATGTTTTATATGCATGAGCCTGTTTGTAGAACCTTGTTGCTAAATGTCGGAGGTTTTTTTGATGAAATGCACTTTCATGTCAATGTGAAGCAGTAATAATCTTGTACATCTAGGTGCCTTCGTGGTTATTCGCAAAACCTTGTTATGGAATAACTGGAGTCTGCGTGTACGTGAGTAGCCTGCATGGCCCTAGACTGGGGAGAAGCGTACTTGAGTAAGCTGCGCAACATAGATGTATATATAGTAGTAGCAGTATTGTTGTTCGTATTTTTCAGCGGTTTGTTGTTTATGTTATTAACCCAGGTCTGGACCCGCCCAAACCCGCCCAGCCCTCGTGGCAGCCAACCTTTAGTGAGCTACCTCCGTCTCACATGCGCATGCGGTTAGTATCCTTGACGAAGTGAAGGGAACTGGATTGACTGGCCATGTAGATAGCTCATAAGCTCTTTCCATGGAGAATGAGGAGATAGTGGACTGAAACAGTACGGTAAGTGTCGCGCTAAGAGCGGGATGAAAAAACCTGGCAAGAAAGAAACCCTGCAAAGAAAGATCCCACGACAGATCATGCAGGAGCCCTTAGGAGCTTGGATCACCTTATTATAAGGGATAAGGAGGGGTATTACCTTACAAATACCTTGTTAGTGAGTCTATAGCAGGAATGACATGCTCCTCTTCTTCTGCTGCCTACTCGAAACTAAAATGCTTGCAGTCAAAATTAGTACTTCCATTGTCGTTAGGCTGCGATCCTGGGGATGTGCCCTTGCGTTACCTGGAACATAACTGTGGAGCAGGATCTATTAGTCTGTATATTTTTATTGTTTGTATTATGTTGTATGTGCATGAGCCTGTTTGTAGAACCCTGTTGCTAAGAGCCGGAGTTGTTGTTTGATGAAAAGCATTTTTAAGTTCGTGTGAAGCAGTGTTAATCTTGTACATCTAGGTGCTTTCGTGATTATTCGCAAAACCTTGTTTTGAAATAACTGGAGTCTGCGTGTCTTTGAGTTGCCTGCATGGCTCTAGACGGGGGAAGCTTACGTGAGTATGCTGCGCAAACATAGATACGTATATAGTAGTGGCCGCCAGTAGTGAAAGTGGGCTTGTTCTGTTAATTATAGGATATAGTTGTGTTAATCTAATTGTTGCTTTTTTTAGCGTATTGGTAATGGCGAGGGCTTCAAGTCAAGCCTCTGTCGAGTATGACTCCCAAATATTTGACCTGGTTCCCCAAGTGAATGTCCTCGCCTAATAGTTTTAGTGCTGTGTTGAGTTTGTGTACCCTAAGTTTGGAGAGAAGCAGAGTCTGTCACTTGGCCACGTTCGCCCTAACTCTCCAGTAGCTGAGCCATAATTCTAATACTGTTAGGAGGTCCTGTAAATTTGAGTGCATATAAGATGTGGTTCCCATGACTGACCGGATAACGCGGTGTCATCTGCAAATATGGCTACTTGTGTGTTGAGTGCTGTCGGTATTTCGTTGATGTAGATGTTGAACAATACGGGCCCAATAATTGAGCCCTGAGGGCTCCGGCCTGTAAAGTCCATAGTGTAGATTGAGCTTGGTCTACATCAACCCTAAACTTACGGTTGGACAAGTATGAGTTCACTAGGTGTATAGAAAGCCATAATGTCGTAGTTTCACTTAGAGCCCGTTGTGCAGACCCCCAGTAGAACAGTAATTGCTGAAACCCTTGGTTGGATGCTCCATCACTCTCATCAGCTGATGCGTGACCGAGTGTTTTGTCCTAAAGCCAAATTGCTCTGGCCCCAGTATGTTGTGTATGTGGGAATGCTTGTTGATATGTTTGAGCAGGATATTTTCAAATACTTTGCTCGCTGTATTCAACAAGCTTATCGGTCTGTATGAGTCAGGTTTGCTGTGGCCTTTTCCCGGTTTGGGGTAGACTAAGATCTTGGCCTCCTTCCAAGCGTCCGGGAAGTGTTGTGTCCGGAGTATAGCATTGCATATGTTTGAGAGATAAGTAAGCGCTTTCCCCGTGAGGTTTTTCAGCGTTGTGTTGGTGATGGTGTCTGGTCCAGGAGCTTTTCTGGAGTTTGTTTGTGAGATTTCCCACTTTATCTTTGAGATTGTAGCGTCAGTGTTTGGTTCTAATGTAGGGTAGTAGGCAAACTGTGCTGTTTCTAAATCTACTTTAACTGGTACCGCGTTAGTAATCCCAGTACATATTGCCGTCGTAAGGCTGCCGACGCCTTTGTCTATGTCCAGTGGTTTGCCGACATTTAGAAAGCCAGGTAGAGTGCTGTCTAGCTGGGACCGGAATAACTCCCAGTCAGCCAACCTTTAGTTCAGCACCTTCCTTAGCTCTCAGCGAACAGGGCTTCCAGAAACCGCCATTATCACGGGTTACTGATCTGAATTCAGATCTCTATCAACGTGAAGCTGCGGTGACACTAGAAGACCTTTCTCAATAGCTAATTCTTAGATGACATCCGAGTGGTTAGTGCTGTTGTGTGTTCAGGAGGGGCCAGCAGTATAGATGTTGTGCTTTGTATGAAGGTTTGGAGTTGTCGACCTCCTGTGTTTGTAGACTTACAGCCCCAGCATGTGTGTTTATAATTCAGGTCCCCGGAATTCATTACCCTACTGGAGGTGTGTAGAAGTACTTCTAAATCACGAGTGTAATCAACAGAACCTGGTGGTTTATACGGTGATACAAGTCTTGTGGTGCTCAAGCCTAATAGCTGTTGTCAATGCAAAAAGCGTTTATTTGTAGTTATTTTATACTAAATTACACTAGTCTAGATGTATCTAACTAGGAATAAATTATGTGTCAAGATTTTGTTCAAGTTATTCATTTAAAGTTTTTCTTCTAATTTAAATTTACATTTAATTTAATTTAAAGTAGCCTAAACTGTAAGTAAGTTTCTGTTCTAAACTTACTAACAATAGCGTAAAAACAATATCAATTGAAAAAATTCAAATATAAATAAAGTATTCTGTCCTATTATAGTTTCACAGAAGTATTATAATATTACTTTCGTTCAGTAATATCGTAAAATCAAATATAACAAAAATTTGATTTTCGTGAGATGAAGACACTAGTTCTCTATCTAACAGTGAAAATTAGTTTGCATCTAGTTTCAACAAGTCCATAGAGCGCATTACCTCCCAGTACAATAACAGGCAACATTTTAGTGTATCTCCAATAGTTCTTAACATTTAAACTGATCCAAAGTTTTTCTAACATTTGTAATTTAAATCCAACCAACAGGTTTATTACTTTCAATTTGTTAAAATTATTTATCCCTCTGGGTTCATGTGTGTGCTTGTTATTTCAAATTATCATAAAGGTGTACGGTTGGTGCTGCACTCTGTTGAAAGTTGTAGAGTTAGATAAAAAAACTGTATTTATTTTTGCAAAACACCGTATGAATACTGTTTTGTAAAACAGTACTGTAGGAATTTAGACACTTTATCATTTACCGAACATTAACATTTTACTGAACGTTTACTCCAATTTTTACGTTAATGATTTATGTTTACTTAACCTCATTATTTTTCCGAATTTGTAACGACTAACATGAGTCGATACCTATAGCTAGCTGTTCAAAAACATAATTTAGAAAAATCCCGTTCTCATACGCCTTTACCAACCGAAATTTCATCTAAATTTCAAATTTGTAGTCCTACCTGTTATAATTTAGGATTTGCGTTATTATGAATCAGCCAGTAAGGACATCTTTAATAAATATAGATAAGTTTCCGTAGAAAATCAGTAAGTCCTAAGTACAAGTCAGTAAGTTAATACGAGTACATTAACTCAATATATTTTTTTAAACGTATAATAAATATTTTAAAGCCAAAATTTAATTTAGAAGTTCGTAGTAAAGTGATAGAAATATTTATATAATTACAAAGAGGAATATTATAAAATAAATAAAAACAATAAGCAAGGCTGTTAAGTAAGTCGTATCAGACAACAATTTAGTAAAAAACAAATTTAATGAAGATATAACAATAATAATGAATGCAATAAATAATAGATAGGCCTTCAATTATTAATTTAAACTATAGGCCTACTTACAAAAAGAAAATTAAGTGAACTTAAATCTATTAAAATGAATATAAACTTTAAATTATTTTCATTACATTATCAAGTTTAAATATAAGTTGTAAATTATCAACGGGTTTTTAATTAATTAACTAAAATAACAGTTAAAATATTGTAGATTACTACTGCTGGGACAGCCGATAAAGTGATGTGACTGGATGTATCTACATATTACAGCTTTTGTAGAAGGGGATAGTGGTCCGTTGATAGAGTAGTAGACGATAACTTTGAGTTGCATACCTGAAATGAAATGATACATTAACAATACCAGGCGCGTATCCAAGGGGGGGGGGCGATGGGGCGATCGCCCCCCAACCCTCAAGAACTTCGGGTTAAAATTCGACGATATATTATTAAATTAGGACTCTCTATTAAATTAGAATTTTACTTAAGTTATTCGTCTTTTATTGTAAATAAAAAATAAAATTTTAATTGGAAATTGTGACGCGTTCCCTCGGCATACCCTCGTAAACGTCTAAACGTTTTAACAACCGATAGCGCTAGTGAAGCTTAGTCTCGTATGATTTTCAATACGTAATTTTGCAAGCGTAATATTCGCAGTTGACTCCGAATTGTTCATGTTGGAAGAATAACTAGGGCCTACTTATACTAATTAATAAACCATTTTTATAATAATAGCTTATTATAAAATTAATAATATTCTCTAGCCATAAGTGTTATCGAAACTGGAATAATTATTTATTAAAAAGTCTAATTTGCTACGAATCTTTATCACGTTACCAATTTCTAACGCAAGCGTAGGAAGAACTTTTTCTGATCTATGTTTTTACATACACGCGCACACACACACACACATATTATATATATAGGCCTATAGTGTTGTCTACTTTGTGGTCGGAACGGCAGGAATATTTGTTTAAGGAGCCACGCCCATCTATTAAATTATTCCATTATAAATAGATATACAACATTTTAAAAATGATTTGTCAGCATTGATAAGGATTGAAGCCACTGTTATACAGACGGAACTCGGTTATCGTGGTTTCAAGGCGACTTCCCAGGATGACTTATTGCCTACGAGGGACAAGAAAAGATTTAATAGGATTAAAGTAGACATACAGCCTCCTGATTCAGAATATAGGAAGATATTATGGTACTATGTAATGAAGTAGGTATTCTTATTGCATGGATCTTCAATACTTAGAGACCCAAATAGTTTGTATAAAGTTTTCCCCAGGGCCACAAGTACAAGTGTACAAGAGCATAAATGAGATACAAACAGTATGAAGTTAACATAGGTTTATTGCATCAATAAAATAAATCAATTGTTTTGTATATAAAAAAGTAGGAATATATAATATAATTAACTCCAGGGGTACCTTAATTTGTTATTCTTTAAAGTTGTGGAGCGAAATGTTTCACAGCTCTCTAATACATGTTTCTTTCGTGTTAGAAGGTTGTAAAGATACAGATTTTCTAAATATGTCAACAGTCTGAGGGTCACAAAAACTCGTTCTCAGGGCCGAATAGTGAGGGTGCGTATTAGTTACATCCCCTCGTAACAATAGAGTTAGGCAGGACTAGGCTAGGAGCATATCCGTTGCCTGCTTCTGGGAGCGGGCAGTATTGCGTACGTGTTCAGGATAGCTTACCTCGAGTAAACCTTCTCTCATCCAGGGTGAAAAGAGTTGTCTACCGGCTACCCAGACTGTTTTGCTATTATGTTGAAACAATACATGCTGTATTACTGGTTCCTAGTCTATTTTCTGGTGGTTTAGCACCAACTCACCATAGCTGCAATATGACAATTGTCAGAGTTCGACTGTGCCACTGCAGTTGTATACTGGTACAAGACAGTTTCACTGCAGATGTAAGTCTTATACTGGTACATGACTATGCCACTGCAGATGTAAGTCTTATACTGGTAAATGATTGTGCCACTGCAGATGTCTACTGGTACATGACTGTGCCACTGCAGATGTATACTGGTACATGACAGTGCCACTGCAGTTGTATACTGGTACAAGACAGTTTCACTGCAGATGTAAGTCTTATACTGGTACATGACTATGCCACTGCAGATGTATACTGGTACATGACTGTGCCACTGCAGATGTATATTAGTATAATTCAGATTACTATCTTGTATTCATGGCAGCAATGTATCTTTAATAGGAGATTTAGAATTGTTTTGAAGTTTAATATGCCCTCTCGTCCATTCTATGAGTAAAGTCATATGCCTCGTTACACGATCTCATCCGTCCTTTACTTGATGTTTTGTCGTGCGACAACAAGCATTTCTGTGATCAGATATGTGATGAATCATTATTTTTATTGTAGATTCTTTGCAATTAGCCGAATACCACGAAAAAGAAAACGTTATTTGGTTAATGGTATCATGCGCAAAAGAAAGAGTTTCATAGCTTTAAAGTAATTATCATACTAAAACAGACTATATTTTACTGTTATCATAGGCAGTAACCATCTGGAAGGCTTGAACCCCGTGCGTTGCCGCAACTTTTCGCATCATTTACGCATCTAAAGGACGAGAGGCCTAAAGTTAAGTAAATTTGAAGTTTCGATAGGTCTTCTACTATGCACTGGTCTATAACATGAATGATTTTAGTCTAGTCCATTCGGTTTTCTTACGACAGCCCCTCGGTCCTAAGGCGACATCATATTGACACAATCATTTTTTAAGTGACAGCTGTTTCACAAGATGCAAGGATGCAACCATTTCTATTAAATTTCAGTGGAAGTATTACGCTTTTATATTATACAATATATTCATGCTCAATAAACAACTCATTTAACTGTATATTTCAGATGAGAGTAAATCAGAACAGAAATAAATCATGTAATAAAATAATTTATCAGGTTAGAAAACAGTGTTTATATTTAAAAACAGGATGACCCAAACAAATCTAATCATCACTTTCCCTCACTAGTTACATCTCACGTCACCACTATGATATCTTCCACTAGTTAGAGTTGTGACAAGCTAGGCGACCGTGTTTACAAGGTGAATTTATCTGCTGACACATTGCACTTTACGTTTCAAAAAAACCTCAGAGTCATCATATGCAGGATTCACGCAATGTTGAATCAAACACATTCATTCTCTAAACACTTACATAAAACACAGCAAAGTGATGGATTAGCTGGACGATTCAACCAAAGTCCGAAACTCTCCTAGGTCAGCTAAACATCGAAGTGTGCAACAAATTCTGTACAAACATTTCCAACGTTTTCAAATAAATAATTTTTGATTGATTTAGAAAAATGGAAACACTCATATGTACAGTAAGAGATGAGTTTCATCTAGAGTAGAAATTACTTTAGGTACCTAGAGTATCTCAAGGTCAAATTTTGTCATTTTTGGTTTGACAATATAAAACAATCCTTTTTTGTGGAAGATTCCAATTTTTGCAGTGAAATTTCATTTTTTAGGAAATTTTCTTTGTTATTAAAATAACTTTGACGTCATTTGGGGGGTAGATGGATAACGGGATGACCTAAAAAAAGAATCCTACCGAGTACCTCTCTCTTTTCGATTTCTGTAAAAATTGATGTCATGATGACTAAATTAAAAATGTTGGTAACTAAACTATGCTTTTTCTTTACGGAAATGTAATCTTCTTTTTTAGTAAAGAAGATATCCTATCTGTGGTTGTGCATGTGATACAGAAATACTGAGATTAAAGACATCAACACAACAGCATTCGAAGTGATTATGTATGTGTAAAAAATATTCAGCTATACTTTCGTTGTCCATTATAATCACTGGTTGGAAGAAATTTTGCTCGTACCGGAGTTTAAACAACTGATAGTCAGTCAGAGAAGGACCTCAGGGGCTTGGTGGCCCTGAAAATTTGTAGCGTCTGTCACACCAACACAGGTTGCGGGCAGGAATGTGGGAACAGGGCTTTTGGTATTTGGTTGAATTTAGGATGGGCATCTGGAAGGCAAGACTTTTAATGGGTGGGAAGGTAGAAAAGGTTTTATCCTGAGGGAACGTGATTGTTTTTACAAAGGGGGGACTGACTGACTGACTAACGGACTCTCTCTCTCTCTTTCGAAGCCGTAAAATATCTTCCACGTACAGCATCATTCACCCTCGCAGGTGTTGGCAATTCGTTTACTTATTTTTATTGTACAAAGTTTTGGTCAAATCACTAAACTAATCCACTGGTACAATGTACCAGACGGGCCGTGGGTTCTCCATTAAACTTATCCAGCAGCTAGCTAATCGAAATCCATGGTCGCCAACAAAGTTATGGACTGTCTAGGAAAGAAATCTCCCATTTCGGATATTATCCGTCTTCGTAAGCCAATCTTCCTGTACCACATTTATCGTACTCTACAACTTTTATCGACTTTTTATAGTAGTTTGCGGTATATCGTTTTTATTCTTTCAACTCGGAACACCTTTTCTTAGCATCCCTTCCTTTTGATTGGGAGTTAAATTGTTTCATTATCGACGACTGATTGTTCCATTATTCTACTGATGAATCTTTGATTCTATGTGTATTTATGTCATAGTAAAGTAGGTTGTTTATTACTTTTCGACAATTTTATTATTTCCCCATAATTATCAATTGTCAAGTAGCTTCAATGCTGATTTTGTTATACCTTAAGGCGCTAACTCAAAAACTAAGTATTTTACCGCAAAGCGAAATGTTAAGATTTTTTAAAATTAATGATACATTTAAAAATTGCTAACATTTTAATGCTACTTAAAGCCTAATAAGGCTCTTAAAACAGGATACAAAATAAAAGTAATAACAGCATATATTTTATCCAACGGAGGATGGCGCGTTTTGAATGAATATAAGCTATTGTAGTCCGTTCACTAGAGGAAATACTGACTCAAAGAATTCAATTTACAAGTGTGCTAAATGTTATTTTCTATTGTTTTTCGTATTACCCTACACCTAAATTGCAGTTAAACATAATATTTTCCTTGTAATTTTTAATTTATTTATTAATTTTCATTTTTTCTTATGGTAAGGGGGAGGGCCCCTCCCTTGGGTTGTAATGAGTAGAACTGCTTGCTTTCACGTGCTCAAACACGTGTATTTATATTTAAGACTAAAAATGAAACATTTTAAAATGTTTGCTGTAAGAAAAGCGTTATATCTACTTTATTATACTACAAGCAGAAGATAGCACTTGATCTAGCTGTCCATATTCTATCAGCGACAGGCAAATGCTACGAGTGAGCTAAAAACAATAGCTCAAAGTGTTATCAGGTTTAAAACAAGCAAACATTGTCTACAGGCCAATACTTTGTGCTTGTAAACAAGTCCTGAATGCACAAGGCCTAGGTTACGTGAGTTTATTGTTTTAAAGTGAATGATGCTGGTTCAGCCGAGTTGGCAAACAGTAGCCAGTGTTGCAAACTTGTCGACCTTTGTACTGGCCTAAGAGCACGATTATTGTTTGCCTGCCAGAAGACTTTATCAGTGAAAATGTTCCCTGCGATAGCGGTATTTCCTCTGTGCTTAGTGTTCCAGGTTTGTACACCATTTCATGCTGTTATGCAATTATGCCAACACATAAAACATTTATAATACGAATGAATGAACAGAGAATACAAATATTTTCACTATAGATGTTTTAGGATTTTATTTATAGACAAGTTAATTTTTTTATTCTATTGTAACGATCTTTTCTTCTTCGGACAATTAACATACAGTATTCTATTTTTAGGTCTTTGCACAAACCTCAGGCTGTTTTCAGTATCTGAAGCAACAGTCCTTTCTGTTATTTACATTTTATTGTATAATTAAACAGTAACACTAAAAAAGTAATTGGTTTTATTGAGCAGATCTTCAGTGGCAAGACTGTAATGTTTCGAAATACCCAAATAGACTGAAGTAGGAATTTTTCGGTATTTACATCGATTCAACCTCATCGTTATTTCAAAACAAAATTATACCTGGTGATGTATAGCCTCTTCGGGAACCCTGAAATAATTTCGGCTATAGCCCAAAAATTAATATTTTGAAAACCTTTTATATCTCACTAGTGTATTTAATTATACATAATACAGGGGAAAATTTATAAAATCAATATCATTAATAAAATAGAGCTCTGGGTTCTAGTACATTATAGTATAATTACATTAGAATATAGCTATAGAGTTTATGGAATAGGTTTGTTATGTCCTTTTGTAATTTTGATTATAAAGCTTGCTAACACGAGCTATGAAGTTGATATTTCTGTTTAAAATGGCTGCCACCTTGTTTGTTGTAATATAACAACTTACACTACTTTGGAGGCCAATTTGGTTGTCTACCTAATTCGTTGTTACTTAACGTTAAGACATTTTATTATTATTATTTTGTATATAAACAAGTCTATACATATCGAATCATTTGTAGATTTATTGTAATGTAGGGTAAACAGTGTCCTGTTAATTAAAGAAACCTTGAATGTATACAATTCTGTATTGCGTATTTGCGTGCGTGCGCCCGCGCGCGCGCGCGTGGTATACTTCTGTGTTATATCTTTTATTCTATTACATTTATCCAACACGGTAAAAAACGTAAAACGCACAATTTAAGACTAATACAAAATTCAAATGTTTTTATAAAAGCAGATACTTTCTGTGACCAGCACACAAAAATAGCCCTGGCTTAGAATGAGTCACGCTCTGTTTTCAGTTCTGCGCATACGCTGTAGATGTATTCCTGACCTACAAACATCCTGACCTAACGGTACGATAGTTTTTTAGTAGTTATATTTTAGTAAGCATTATAGTATTTACAGATAGGTAAAAGTACTTATTTTATTAAGAAAGGGCGTACAAAATAAATTATATATGATCCTGAAATGTTTTTGGGAATGACCTTATCGTTTTGACCTGCCTTGGGCTAGCGTTCTTCTCGAGAGCCGGGAAGTATATTAGTTTTTGCGACAGAAGGCTAGCGCAGAATGAGGGTAGGCGCACATGAGCTTGAAAGTAATCGGGACGCCGAGATAGTTTTCTATGCAATCTTTTTGATACCTATCGGAGTTTCAGCTCACGAGATAGAGTTTAAGCGCGCGTCATTTCAAGCCTATCTTTTTGATAGTTTTTTTCCATGTTGAAGACTGGCTTATACTCTATGTTGTTTCTTCTACGACATGGATCATAAACAAGTGCAAGTTTAGAAAAAGAAAGTAGTGTTTTCGTTCTTAGTATACAAATACATTAGTGAAAGGGAAAGTAAAAGAACAAGAATTGGATTCACTCATTTAATAATGAGAGATATTTAAAAGGTGTGTTCAAGACTGTTTTAATTGATTTAAGCGAATATGAACCAAAGTTCTTTAATTATTTTCGAATATTTACTCGATCTTTGATGAAGTTTGTTTGATAATTTTGTTTAGAAATCTAAAATCATGTTTTTGCAGATTTCCTCCCAAGCCGATAGCTTTTTTACCCTGTCTTTATACTCTTCGCTTCATACATCCCATATTGTCCTATATTGTTTAACTTCCTCTATAAACAATTCTGCATCCACGTCCAAATCTTCACCCATAACCGATTGATTTAATTAATATATACTGTGTATATATATATATATATATATATATATATATATATATATATATATATATATATATATCATCATTGATAGCCTAATAATAACAAATCATCAACCTAATTAATATTAATGTTACACATTGATGCCAATTGGTTATTCAATCATATTTAAAGTTAAACATATGAATAATGTGAAATTAGTAATTATATTATCGAAAACTTACCTGATAAAATAAAACAGATAGAAAGTGAGCTGCGGTGCATGTGCACTGTCTCATTACCAACTGTGTACTAGTGGAACGCTGGCGATAGAATTGACGCCAAGATAGAAGGAGAAACCTGCGTCAGCCCAGATACCAATCGAGATAGGCCGAGGCTATCCGATAGCTATCTGCGTCCCATGTGCGTTGCCCCATTACTCCCAATGTACTTCTGTCTATCTGAAAACTATCTCGGCGTTCCGATTACTTTCAAGCTCATGTTCACCGGGCCTGAATCAGTAAAAGAATGCTCCTTGGCGTCGCGTATGCAATCTAGGGTCTCTTGGTAATTGCGAAACAACTTTTGCTTCTTTACATAAAAATTGAACTCTACCATGAATTTTCGTGCTTTTTTTATATGAATGAAGTTAGCTCCAGAAGATTACAACTTAGGGGTTTTGCAAAGGAAATAAGTAGCTTTCCCTTTTTTCTCTTCAATGAATGTATCAGAGTTCTGTTGTGGGCTGTGTGTAAAACTAGCCATACTAGTAAGACTAGTACAAGTGAGTAGTATCGCTAGAACTAGCGAGTAAAAAGTAATATTATTTCCTAATATTTAAGTAGTTACTTGTCAATTATTTCTTGTTAACGTTCTAGTAGATGGACTTATTTAATTGTTTTCCTTTCCAGTTCCCAACAGCGGACTGCTCCTCTGCGTGGAGATCACCACGACCAGTGCGAAACCACTTTGCGGTGAGTAAAGCCCAGTCGCACATAATATCTGTTAATTCATTCCATCCTCAAGGCCAACCATGTCCCTAATCTAAGGGTCTGGCCCTTAGGTAAAGCCAACCAAAAATGGATAATGGTCCGATTGCCGAACCAATCAGATGAGGTAACATGGTACGGAAAACCGTAGCTCAGTTCATAAGGCTCGGCTGATCCCGAGAAGTTCTGGCAAACCGTATAGCCCAGGACCTAAAGGAGGTTGAGCTTCTGGCAAACCGTATAGTTCAGGATCTAAAGGGGGTTGAGCTTCTGCAAACCGTATAGTCCAGGATCTAAAAGGGGTTGTGGTTCTGACTGACAGTATATTCCAGGATCTAAAGGGGGTTGAGCATGCACTGAAAGCCTGACGCAATTTAATTCCAGATTATTGTTCTGGACACTTGTAAATTGTATGTCGTCGCTTGGGAGAAACATAGCTGGAGTCGCGCTGTACCTGAACCATTGTATCTTTTAATCTAAAAAAGATAGAATAACAAAAAAATATTTTTATACTCAATAAATAATGGGCTTTAAGAAAGGTCATTACCACTAAATACCTATCTCTAATACGTTTTCAGTTAAAAATGTTTTTTTCCAAAACTTTGGGGGTTTTACTATAGTTTTAATTCAGTAATAACTCTAAAAATCTAGTTGTGTTTAATAATTACGATCTATCAGGTCTAAATATAGGAAACACATACAGTATTTTTATAATGAAAATACTATATAATAACTGTCTAAACTATTGTAGAAGCAATAATATTACTACTGGATGGAAGCAAGTAAACGTCGAGCATTGTTTTAATAGTCTAGGTATCTAAAGGGGGTTGAGCTAGCACTGAAAGCCTAAGGCAATTTAATTTCAGATTATGGTTCTGGCCACTTGGGTGATTGTAAAAACGTATGTCGTCGCCCACTCACGTGGTCGACATACCAGGGGGAGATGGAACATCGCTGGGGACACTCTGTACTGGAACCTTTGTATCTTTTAAGCTATAAAAGATAGAAAAACCAAACAAATATTTTTAAACTCACTAAAATAAGGGCTTCAATAATGTTTCCCACGTAAAATTGGCTGACTATAATATCTACTGAGAAAAAATTATTTTTCTTAAAACAATTATTTTTACTTTGTTTTTTAGTGAGTTTCCATTTGAAAATAACCCATTGCGGTAAACGTAGGCCGCATATTAAGATAAAAGTTAGTTTTAAGTTCTCTAATTAAAAAAATATTTGTTTAAATTTATACACACAAATATATATTAATATCACGATAATTATCTTTTTTAAAATCAACCAGAAGTTGACTTTTCACCTGCGTTTTATAATACGAAAAATGGTTTTTCCATTTTCTACCAAAAAATGTTATGAATTCCAAAAATGCGTTTATAAAGATTAAAATACTGTCTGGAGGAACACAATTTTATATAAGATTTTTAATAATAAAAGTATAGGGATTCGACTATACACTAAAATACCGAATAGTGCCGCTGGCGAGAAGGATCATTTTACATGTATTATTTAAACAACTATTTCTTTAAATAAAGTCTGGTTTTAAAGTTTTTTTAGTATTTAGTAAGCTGAGAAAAGGCTTTAGTGTAATTAGTATATAGTTACTATTGCTTGTGATCAAATGTTTTGTAAGACATTGAATATAATATGATAGCAATATAGGAATTATATTAATGCATTTACTGTGTAAGAGAGCTATAAAAGTTTAGGATAAATTTATTTAAAGTTTAATTTATTACATTCCATTATAGTTCATTTGCTTCTAGATTCCTATTTGTAAACTTGTTTCTGCATTTATCTTTGCATGCACAATACGAACAGAATAAACTTTCCTCTTTGGAGCACGAAGAGGAAGGTTTAGAACAGTTGTACATTTGCGCGGTGGACAAGGTTTCTGGCATTCAGTTTCATCTTCAAATCCTCCAGATATGTAATGTATTTTTCCAACAGGCACAGTTATATTTATTAATAAGTAACCTGCAGCTTACTTTATAAGATTTCGTTTTTTTCATTATAAAATTCGTTGTGGACCTCCACTACTAATGGTGATTTTCTTTTCCTTCTGAAAGTGGTTTTTGAATTGTTTACTGATATAGATATGTTACTGTAACAATGTATATTCGAGTTGTTAAGACTTTTCTAGAACTACCTTGGATTATTGGAAGATTTCTCTACCTTGGACCGTTGCTGGTCAACTTTCGAAACTTGACAAAATGACATTTGATATAAAATAATTGAGTCATAGCATCCACGATGTGCCAGTTGCAAAATCGCAAGTCTTGCAAATGTTTGCGACAACTAGTCTCAGATTTAATTACATTAATTAAGTTAGATTTCACAAGTTTCTTCATGTAGCCATGTTCGTATGCTAAACTTGGAGGGTAAGCCAGAAGTTCGTGTTTTAATAATTTTTGTCAAGTTTCTTAAATTTACAGTATTTTTCTGGCTCCCAACGGTCCAGAGTAGAGAAAGTCCTAGAAAATATCGTAACAACTACATTATACATTGTTTATGACAGTTACAGTAACATATCTAAATCAGTTAAAAATTCAGAAACCATTTTCAGAAGTAAAGGAAAAGAATTTACTATGAGGCCAAAACAATGAACGCGATACATTGCAGTACCTGTAATGAAGTAAGCTGCAGGTTACTTATTACAAAAATTTAACTGTACCTGTTGGAAATCCTCCGTTTACATATCTGGAGGATTGGAAGATGAAAATAAATTACAGAAATCTTGATTTCTCTGCGCAAATATACAAACTATTTTAAACCATTTTCTTCGATCTCCAAAAAGGGAAATTCATGCCGTTCGTATTATCCTTGTAAATTTAGGAACAAGTTTACACAACAGGATCTATAATAAGATGAATATATCAATCTTTAAATAAATTTAGTCTAAACTTTTATTGGTCTCTTATACAGAATATGCATTAATATTATTCCTATATTGCTATCAAATTATATTCAAGGTCCTTCAAAACAAATGATCACAAGCAATAGTAGCTATAAACTAATTACCCTAAATCCTTTCCTCAGCTTAATAAATAGTAAAACACTTTAAAACCATACTTTATTTAAAGAGATATTGGTTTTAATCAATACTGATCTAAAATGTTCCTTCAGGCCGGCGACACTATTGAGTATTTTAGTGTATGGTCAACCGCCTATATCTTTTACTACACATTAAAAATCTTATATAAAATTGTGTTTCTCCAGATTGGATTACATTATTTATAAATGCTTTTCAGAAATACATAATGTTTTTGGTATAAAATGAAAAATTCATTTTCCGTATTAAAAAAAGCGGGCGAAGAGTCAACTTCTGATTAACTGATTCTTCATATTTAAAGAAA